>WEKW01003697.1:239030-418395 GCA_013389905.1 Sula dactylatra | reverse complement strand
GATCAGAGGGTGATGGTTCCATCAACTAGATGAGGAAATCTGAATGTGACCTGAATGTGAAAGCAAGAGAGTAAGAGTCTGATCATCCACGTTGTCACATCCAATCTCCTATATACATTAATGGTTTGGACCAAAGGTGTCTGATGTAGCATGCTCAGTTATTCGATAGATTTTCTGTGCCCATTGCTACCTGTTGAAAGGGGATGTTC
Source organism: Sula dactylatra (assembly GCA_013389905.1). Taxonomy (NCBI): domain Eukaryota; kingdom Metazoa; phylum Chordata; class Aves; order Suliformes; family Sulidae; genus Sula; species Sula dactylatra. The sequence goes on along the minus strand of WEKW01003697.1, from coordinate 418,186 downwards.
ATAGTATGTAGAAGAAATTGCTTTTAAATCACTTCAGATACCGTAGTGATGAGTGTTGTTGAAGTGTTCGTGGGGAAAAATAGTTCTGCCGTCAAGTCAGATTTTGCAGTAAATAAGGCTACACACTACGCACGAATGTTGAAAGGTTATTGTTGAGGTGAGCACTCTCTGTTCTGTCTTCTGAGTCAAGCAGCACTTCTGTGTAAAATAGCATATGATCATATCATTAAAACAGGTGTTTTGATGCATACACATGAAGGGGCCAAATCAAGTTTTGAACCAGCAAACCTTTTTTAGGTGTTTCTGAATTTAAGTGCTTGACACTGCAGTGCCTGTGTTTGTTTTACGGTGGCCTGTATCATCCATGGGTTCTGCCATCTTCTCCAACCAACTCTACGTACCCTTACTTCAGCCTTTAATTTCTACAAACGTTACTGTGGGAATGAGGTTAATAAACTGGGATTACGTGCCTGAATATTAGTTTCTGTCCTTTATTTACCTATGTGGATCATCTGCGGTTTCTCTTTAGTACATAACAATTTGTGGCTGGCAGATGTAGGCTGATGCTGTTAAATATCTTTTTAAGGTATGTGCTCTGATGCGCATTCTTTTCACTTGCTACTGGTACTCTGCTATGCAGATGTCAAATTGCTTTGAGGCTGACTTAGCTATATATAAAAATTCCCAAGTAATAACACTGATTTTGATGCCCTTCAGAAAGATACGTGTCAACTGAACATTTTCTCTATGCTGTAGGGCTTCATCACAGGTTGGTCCTTTGCTAAATTATGTAGTTATCCTTTGCTTTAGCATTTCTGTTTCCTGACTCCCTTTCCAGGTCTCCTGATATCCTTAATTTTTTAGTCCCTTGCATAAGGGTTATTTCCATCCCAAAATTAAAAAGACTTTTCTGTCTCAGAAGTTGCCATTGGCTGTTGGAAGGAGTCTTTCATTGCTGTGGAATAAAAAAGGGCTGTCAGGGAAACTGGCTTTAGTAGCTGTCCTCTTGAAACTCAGTCTAGCTAATGCTGAATCATCAATACTTTGTAAAGTATGAACTTAATGAGCACTTGTTTCTAACTTTTGAAGACTGAGCCCAGCAAACTTCTGTTTTAAAAGAAAAGGAGCGGGGGGAAGCTTTGCTTTCACTTCTGTCACGTCTGAAGTCATTAGAAATAATAGACATTGAAAATCTTTACGATTGGATCTATAAGCTTTAGGAACAAACTTCACTTCCTTTATAATCCCACTGCATTTTTGACAATGCTTGGACCATTTTTCCTCCCCTGGACAATCTGGAGGCTACTGCTATCTTTTCTTCAGCGTAAAGCTTTCAGAAGTGACTTTGCAAGAGTGTAAGAAGTCAATGAAATCTCGGCCAGTAATGCATACGCGGTAACTATTTAAGAGTTGGGTGAATTGAACACAAATTTTAATTGCATAAGAAATATTATTTACATTCTGTTTCTCAAAGGTGGTAACAATAGTAGTATTAGTGAACAGCAATAACATCTAAGCTGTGCATGTTTCACAGAGTACGTGAGAGACGAGGGGGCAGCACCCATCGGAGTGCTGGAAGAGTAGTCCTGTTGTTGGTGCTTTCTCCGGAGTTTTTTCTTTCTCATTTATATTTTTCTCTGCATTTATTTGCTGGTGAACGGACAAACAATGCGAGAAGGATCTTGCATATATTTGTAGCAATAAGTCTGAAAAGCTCTGTTGCCACCAGGGCTCTAGAAAAGCTGTGGAGAGGTACGGGGTGTTGCTAGGCAACACCACATGGCCACAGATAGTATTTTTCTTTTAATTTATTTATTCTTCAGTTTGAGTGTGTCCTGCTTGGAGCCATTTGGGTAATAGTTAAGCAAGCACATAGAAATCAGAGAGCTGGAGGAGTGGAATAAAGGAATGCAATATAAAAAAAAATAAGAAAGGAAAAGCCATGCCACATAATGAAACAGACCAAGAGACATGAAATAATTAGTGAGGACTAGGGGAAAAAAGTAAATAAGCGTGGGGAAGCAGAACAGGAGAGGAGAAACCTCTAGTAAGGACGAAGAAAAAAAAAAAAAAGAAGAAAAGATAGGGAACTATTGAAGAAAAATGAAAAATTGAAAGCTCAAACAGTGGATACACAAGGGAAAGAGAGAAACTGCTGCATAAGAATAAGAATTAAAAATTGGAGATAAAAATGGCTTTGAGAAGAAAAAGGAGAAATTTGGTAATCGTATTAAGAGAATATTGATTTTTGTTTCTTTTTGCTTTGCAGCCACCCTGCTCTTTCCTATTGCTCTGTTTGCACATGTGCAATGGTGGTAGTGACACTCAGGAGCTGGGGACTGATTAATAAGTACAATATGTTTTCCAGAGAGGAAAAATAATTTAAAGAAAGAGTTTCAGTGTTATTTGGAAAATATTCAATGTATATGTTTGAAAATAGCATTTTCAAAACTAAGTTATTGCATTTTTTTGTAAAATGTGGATGATTATATAAAGGGTAGTAGGTTAAGCTCTGGTTGCAGGGAGGGAGTGGGTTGTTCACACTCCCCAAGTTAAACTCATTAAGTGGGGGCAGGTCTGTCCTGTGCAGTGTTCTGGGAACTAGAAGCCCTTCACTTGCAGTAGTTGGAGCCACTTCTAGACTTCAGAGTAGCACAGCCGTCTGAGGAAAATGCTGTGACAGAGCCAGCCCTGCTGAGAAACCCAATTTATTAGCTCAGGAACTGTGCTACCTGGCCCATATGTCTTGAGGAGCGCTGTTTGTGAGACCCGAACTAGACTCCTCCAAAGAGTGCTAAGCCTAGCTCATACCAAGGAGCCTTACATCACGCTTCTCTTCTGGTGGATCTTGGTTCTATATGTCTCTGCTTGCTTGGGAGTTGCTGGGAGGGTGCTTGCCTAGTGCTTTGGGGCATGCTTGTATTGCTCACCTTGGGCTGAACACGGCAGTTTATAAGAGACTCACGAGAAGGGGAGTAGAGCAGTTTGAGCTGTCTGAAGGCAAGGCAGAAGGTTTTGGGAGAAGAAAGCTATTCAGGTTGAGACATGAAAGCTTCCAAAGGAGTAAAAACCTTACAAAGAAGATGGTAAATGGAACACAGAACTAGAAGAATGCATAGTGCCGTACTGGTACTGAGGTATTGGGTTGTTAGATGCTCTTCTCTCTCAGGTGGTAAATGGAACTGAGACCTGAGGCTATATATTTATCCTGGATGTTGTTTTCAAGCTCCATGTGAATAAACAGTGTTTCAGCAACATTCTCCTAATGCTCCTTCTGATGTTCACTGTGAAAAGAACTTTTGAATGCCCTGCTAACAAATGTAGCTACAGATAAACCCTGTTCATTTCTGTGTACAGGAAGGTTCTTGTTCATGTCGTTTCTTACAGAGAAGACACCGATACTGTTTATTCCCTTAAATTTGTCCTGGGAGATTCTCTGTCTTATTAAACATGCATGGTATCTTATTCAAAGAAAATTACACTTATTTGAGCAGTTTTCCCTCAGTTTTGATTATGTCTGTGTGTCTGTAAATAGATGACACAACAGATGGTGATAACTTCGTAGGATCTGCAACCATTGTAATAGCCCCATATCTCTGATTTTATGAATATTTTTTGAGAGGGGAAAAATATTTTATAGTAACAGTGTTTGTATTGTCCTACTCTGTTGTTCCCCCCCTGGCCTGAGACTTGACTTTCCACGTCCTTAGCAATGGGTGTAAGCTTTCATTTTGGCTAACTTGGCTTGATGCATGATATTTAAAGATACGTAATTGCGTTGACTGCTAAACAGTTTTGGCTCCCAGTGAAGCAATTTAGTGCTTCTTTGTGCATTCTTATACACGCTTTCCAGTTTCATGTTGGTTTTTTTTTTTTTTGCTGCTTCCATTTGTTTTTTCTGACTTTGTATATATTACAGAGTCTGAGGTCACTGTCTTACTGTATGTGGAACCTATGGTGTTACAGTAAGGTTTTAGACACCAGTCAGTGATGAGCATAGAAAGAATGCATATAAATATAGTAGTCTTTTCACTATTTTTTTTTTCTTTATGGTATTTCAAAAAAAAAAAAAGAAAATGCAAGTTTTCTTCTGATTTAGCTACTTTAGATGGCAATTAATGTAAAATGTATTTAAATACTTGGCTTTCCTCTGAATATCTCAGTAAAAGGGCACTTTTGAATCTCAAAGAAAATGGAAATAGAAATTGCAGCCTAGGTTTTTTCAGAGATATGGGAATTGTCAACTCACTCACATGTCTTCTCATGATATGTCCTGCTGTCATCTACAGTTACTTCCGAGTCAACATGTAGTTTAAAACATAAAAGCTGAGGTAACATTTTGTTGGTGTTTGCATATGGCACTCATAGTTTATGAATGAGTCAAATCATTCTTCAGTTTTTCATGACGAATGATAGTGATGGAAAATCTGAGACAAAGTGCCAGCATGCAACACAACTGCACCAGGGTCTTGATACAAGGGTGGTGCTCTACTGGCTGCAGCCCCTTTCCTAATTCTTATTCCTTTGACTCAGGTAGATGATTCTCAAGCAAACTTAATATTTCCAGTTTTTCCTCTGGGGAAATCTAGTCTCAATTTCATATTTGGCTTTGTCTGTGATAAGTACCCTCAACTGTCACATGAAGAAATTTGTTTCATTGCTATCTAAGTCATCTTTTATTCTGTGATACTGATTTTCAGATAAGATGGTAATCCAGAATAGAAGCGCGTATACTCTCTTCTTGGTACTTCGCCAAGTCAGAGGATGGGGTCTTAATAGTATTTGTTGTGGAATCGTTTCAGCTTTTTGCACAAAAAAAAAAAAAAAAAAAAAAAAAAAAAAAAAATTGGAGGAAGGATGCTCCTTTATGGGGACTTGGCCAGTGAGCATAGTGACTTATAACCACATATGCTTATGGCAAGAAATTTCATCAGTCACAGGCAGGGAAGTATTTTTCATGCAGAGGTGTCACTGTTTTCTTCTACTAACCTAAGCAGAAGATGGGATTTTTCCCATCTGTCCTGCAGGACAGAAACATTGAGCTGCTTGGAGCCTGGAACACAGTTTAGTAAGTGGTACATGGAATTGGGTTTAGCAGGTGCATGTGTTTCTGTAACTGTCAATAGAAAGACATGATCTGTAAGATTAGGAGAGAATCGGTTGGTAGGACCTTGCTGTTGTGGTTTAACCCCAGCCAGCAGCTAAGCCCCATGCAGCCGCTCGCTCACTCCCCCCTGGTGGGAAGGGGGAGAGAATGGGAAGGGTAAAAGTGAGACAACAACTCATGGGTTGAGTTAAAGGCAGTTTAATAGGGAAAGTAAAAGCTGCGCACACAAGCAAAGCCAAACAAGGAATTCCTTCTCTCCTTCCCATGGGCAGGCAGGTGCTCAGCCATCCCCAGGACAGCAGGGCTCCATCACGCCTAACGGTGACTTGGGAAGACAAACGCCATCACTCCCAACGTCCCCCCTTCCTCCTCCTCCCCCAGCTCCATGTGCTGAGCATGAGCCATGTGGTGTGGGACATCCCTGGGGTCGATGGGGGTCCCTGTCCCGGCCGTGTCCCCTCCCAGCCCCTTGTGCCCCCCCAGCCCCTCGCTGCTGGGGTGGGGTGAGGAGCAGAAAAGCCCTTGGCTCTGTGCAAGCCCTGCTCAGAGGAGCGAAAACACCCCTGGGTTATCAACGCTGTTTCCAGCACAAATCCAAACCACAGCCCCTGTACTAGCTGCTGTGGGGAAAATTAACTCTATCCCAGCCAAAACCAGCACACTTGCCTAGTCAGTTCTCATAATTATTTAGGAAGGAAGCTTATGCAGAATCGTGAGAAATAGCTTTGGCAGATTAGCTTCTGCAGAATTGCTTGGGAAAATTGTGTCCTGTTGTGTTATTTTTGTAATACTGAGGCAACTACAGGGAGCTGTAGTGCATGGTGAACACAGAACCATGAAAGAAAATGGTTTGTTGTGGCACTTCTGAAAAATACTGTTGGTGGAGAATAAAATGTGCCTTGTAAGAGATAAGAGGTGGCATCTTCGGCTGAGGAAGCAAGCCTGCTACGTGTAATTGCTTTTATTCCTCTACACAGGGCTGGACTGCATTGTTTCAGGATGGCATTTAAGCATTTTATTGTAACTTTAATTTTTTAAAAGCTCTTATATTTAATCATTCTTTAGCTACGCATGAAAAATAAGAGGGATCCTGTAAGTTGGTACTCTCAAATATGTGGGGTCAATTCCTTAAATTCTTGGTCATTTGGCTTCTAAAAAGGCAGGGGCTTTTGAGTGTGTGTTTTTTCTTATGCTCTTTGTTGAAGGTCAAGAACATAATCTGTTCCTTAGGAGTACAGTTCTACTTGCATTTTAAAGATTCTTCCGTTTTTCCAGGTTATGAGCTCTGTAAATGTTAATTCTCAGTACAAGTCTAGTCTTTACCTACATACTCTCATTTTATTTAATCTCGATGAGTCAGGGGAATATTTGCCTAAGGAGAGTAAAGAATCCCAAGGGAAAAGCAAGCTAGGTTGAGGTATGGGAAAGTACTGTGAGGGGAGAGAGTATAGCTTTTGGGAAATTTCTTTTTTTCTTACTAATCTTTACTTAGTTATATTTTCACTGTCAAGTGAAAACAGTATATTTAGAAATTCTGTGCAGAGCCTGTGTCTCTTTACTTAGACTTCATGCCCTTAAAGAATTTAACTGTAAATTTATGCTATGAGTACTGAAGAATCTGAGGATTCAGCCATCAAAAATGGGGCCCAGAGAGGATCTTGAACTTCTGTGAAGGCTCTCATGGAGTGCTGAGGCTCTCCAATAGGAAAAAGGCAGGACTTACAGCCGCATTAAAAAAGAAATAGTATCTAGATGAAGCTTGTCATATTCTGAGAGACAATGTGCATTGTTCCCTGCTACAGAGCCCTATCCCATACAGGGAAACAGTCTTCAAAGCATCCCTTCAGATGCAGAGGGACCGGTAGCTTATTGCCAAGTCCTCCCATTCATCTACTGATCAAGTTTAACATTTGTTCTAGGAAGAGAAGGAAAAAAGTGAGAGGCGCAAAGGTTTTCCTTCCTTTTTGCTCTCAAAGTTTTCTCTGTCTTTTAAACCTGAGTCACAAGGGGAGGAGCTCTGTAAAATGTCCCATCTAGTGGCATCACCTGCATTCTCTGCTCCTTTATTATTTCCAGCTGTGCCTCTGCTGTCTTGCATATCTTTTGTAGCTTTTATTTTCTTTTGAGTTCTTTGGTCTACTATTCTTTGTGTTGCATGCTTGGTCCTTTCAGGACATGTTTTCTCATCTTCCCTGTATCACTACTATCTGATGTGTTATCCATTGCCAAAACACGTGGTGCCTGCATCTGCTCTGACAACAGCAGGTTGAATGCAGGCAAGATATCATACCCTTATGCGAACATGAAGGCTGTTATAAATTTGCCACTTGAAATTTGTGCGTGAAACAGCATGAAAAGGAAGTTAGCAGAATGCCATCTCAGATTGGAGGATCTTTCACAGTCCTGGTGAAATAGCAAACTAAAGTGTTATGTGTGTTTAACAAGTAATTAACTTTTATATAATTACCTGTCTTTAAGGATTAACTGCACCATATTTTATACTGGGAAAGCTTTAAGAAATCCAAAATTGTCTGCTTCCACTTCAGAATTCTCAGTTACATTGACAGTATTTCTGGTACTTACTAACAAAAACCACACTTGCGGTTTCAGAAAATATCTTATGCATTGGAGTTTCCTGGTATCAGTCCTGTTTTGGCAATATGTTCCTGGTTGTGGAGAAAATGCGATAGTTGTGTTTGAGTTTGCACATGCACTGTTTTTAGTGCCTTAAAAATAATATTCCTCTAAAAAAACCTGAGAAAAATTAACATGGTTATGCCAATTAGACATTGATTACAGCCACCCACAATTCTATTTAAGATTTTTTTCTATTGATTTTTATTTGATTACTAACACTTAGAGCTGGTTTTCTGTTGGAAGTCTGCTATTTTTGATGTATTAATATCTATATTTTTCATAGAGCCTGTCTGGCCAGTGTGGCTGTATGAAATAATGAAAAAATTGTTATAACAAACGTTCATGTATTATGAATGACATGCTGTCAAATGTTATGTAAATACCTGAGGGCTTAATATACTTTCTGCAGATATTAGGAATATGTACATATTAAAAAAATACCTATTTTTCCTTTGTGAACAGCTGGTCAGGTATCAGTTTTAAGCTGCTTTTCCCTCTGTTTGGAATAAGAACCCCTTGAGAATGAGTCACAGCAAATAGGAAGGAGGAATTTAGTAGGTGGATATTGCGTAGATCAGAATAACTAACAGTTAGGATCAAACAGTCCTTTTACTTGTTTAGTTAAGAGTGCTCTTAGATAGGACCCTTTGGCAAATGGCATCGGTTTTGTTCAGTTGCTCGATACGAAGATAGTTTAAGGGGGCTTCCTGTATGGAATACAGCTGTTGGCTACTGAATAACTTTAATGAATTGTAGCACCAACATTAGAATAAATGCACTATATGTAAGTCATTTTACCCTATAGCAGATGGATGCTTAAGTCTGAGAGAGAGAAGATCAATGGAACCATTTAGCTTTTTGTGTTGTTTCAGTGTGGAAGGACAGTCTGTTCCAAATCAAGAGAGAAGTCTGCGAAGAATATTTTGGTTTCATTGGAATAAAGCAGAGTGTTATATAAGTTCGCATCAAAAGATGCGCTATTCCAAATTCATAACAATTGTCTGTTAGTCTGTTTTTAATAATTTTTCTTTGGCATGTAATCCTGTTTAATTAGATTCTACTCTCTCTGTTGTTTCAAGATTCCATAAACTGGAGTCTTATATACCAGCTGCTGAAGCAGGAGTTACTGTCTAAATGATATTCACAATGAGTATTTGGAAGGTTTACAATTATACCCTTGCTAATAAATTGTGCTATTTTCCCCAACAGTTTTAAGTGCTAATCTTCAGAAGGCATTTTAAAATTAGCTAAAATTCTGTCAAGAGATTTACAAAAATTGTTAGCATGAAGATAATTATGTCACAGTCCTTGGACTCCATCTCTGATTGTGTGCATAAATCAGAAAATGTCAGCTGTGTTTTCCCTTAATAATTATCCTTGCAGCAATATATTACAGTTTAGATTACTATTATAATGTTGCTTTAGGTTTATAAAACACAAGTTAGTTATTTCTAAAGTTTTCTGCTGATGAAATGATTCACATTTCCAGAATAACAAGTGATTATTGGTGTTAACATTATATATATCAATAAGATGATCAATATGGAAAGAAGCATTTTTAAACAGCCCCCCCAAAGAAGTCAGCTTTTTTATTACAACTTTGTTAAAGAAGATCACTTCTACAGTGCGGCCAACATTTTCAAAGGAGCTAGCTAATGTGGTCAGCCTTGTGGCATATCTGGGACTTAACTTTTTAAGGAATTTTTGGACCAAAATTTGAGACTTTTCTCAAAAAGAGAATTGCTGAATCTGTACAGGATGTAGGTACTTACAGTAGATTCTATAGGTCCCCACCACTTCTGGCAATCTGTCGTTGGAGCCTACCTCCTTGAAGGTATCTAATTGAAATATCAGAGGGAGCTGCTACATCCCTCAGAATTTGGACCAGGTTGTCTCATTTTAAGCACTCAGAAATCTAGGTACAAATACATTTAGTATGCACATTTTAAAACTTGGTTGCATAAACATTAGAAAATTAAGACACAACATACTCTGTAGGAACCTTCTTCGTGGATTTTAAAGGGGAAAACAGGAGAAAAATGAATTTGTTTTAGCATTAGCAGCAATGGTAAATACAAACTGAACAGGTGAGAGCTGTTCCGTCTTTCAATTGCTGTACCTTTCTTAAGTTTAATACATGGAGAACATCTGACAGTAAAAATGTGAGATTTAGTTTCACAAATGTTTGGAAAAAACCTCAAGCTTTCTAAGAAAATTTCCTAAAACCATATGGAAGCAATGAATTCAAGAATCCGGCAATCTGACTTACCTAAGAACTTTCATGGAAGAGAGACGGTACGTTAAGTAAGGCTTTTGATTTGGCAGTGTATCGACTAGGGTAAGAGATCTAATCAACTTCAGTGATGCAGGCTGCCTCAGAATAGGTCTTACGCTGTTGTCAGATCAAAAGATTTCATTTCTCAACTATCTCAAAAGATTTGATTTCTCAACTGTCTCAAAATGCGTGCAAGACATTATCTGTAATACTAATGCTTTTGAAAGTCTTATGTGAAGTATTTCAGGATAGAGTTCAAGTAGCAGGATATCCCACTCTCATTTGACTGTGTGGAAGATTTAAAGTTGATTTTGATGGAAGTGGGGTCACTTCTTTTATCAGTACTGTACTGCAGAATGGGCGAGTTTGAGTTATGGTCTTCTCAAAACTCTGACTCTCAGGCCTGTCGTGGCAGAGCAGAGACAGCAACGCTTTTGTGATTTAGGGAGATCCTCGGTGGTGACACCAGGCAATAGACTGCTTTTGGTTTCTGAGCTACTTTTGCAAAGTTTCGCATTTGACCCAAGAGGCCAAATCAGGAATTGCTTTTCAAATGACTAAGTCAAACAAAGAGGGCTTTTCCATCCAAGACAAAATCATATACAAGAAAGCTAAGGTATAATGAGTGTTTAGAGATGTGTTTTAGAAACTACAACTTCACCTTTGCCGGAATCCTAGGTTTTCATTTAAAACTAGAGTGATTCTTTATTTATTTTCTCCAGTAACGTGAGCTAGCTTGTTACTTCAACCTGTGTCAAAGGGTAAGAGTACTTCGGACTTGGTAGTTGCTGACTTTCCTCAGACTGTTAGAATATTATTATAGAGTTTCTATCATGATATTATCAATATTATCACTTACCATAACTGAAAATACAGAATTACGAGCACATAGTCCTTGCTCCCAAAGCTTGCAGTTTATTTTATTAACAAGAACAAATTGCAGTAGGAAAAGAAGTCGTATTTTTTGTGGTTATGGGAGGAAAAGCGTTTCAATTTGTTCATTGATCTTCTTTCTTCCTCATCTTCATACATTCATCATTCATCTTTCTCATTTCTGATTAGATGTTCCACCAGTGTGCTGTGTGTGATGCCACAGATATTTGTGGATATCCAGTCTACATCTCCCTTTTTAACTAGTTGTCAGGTAGTTTTAGTTAAGATCTCACATGATAAGCCATTTATTTACACATAAAATCACTTCCCCACTCTCTTGCTTGTTGGGTCATTTAAAAACCTCGAAGTATTTACGCTAGAATCCTTTAAGAAGTAGTATTTAGACTTTTGTGGCTTTTTGACTTGCAATGGTAGTTTGACTTATAATGACAATGTCCCTAATCACATCTCTGTACTTATTTTTCCTCCTGAACTTCTCAAAGGTGATATTTAGTTTAGTATCATACAGCACTATAGATCTGCCAACAGCGATAACATATAGAGTACTATATAATTATTGAATCAGAGAGGTAAAAACTTCTAGACTTTATCTATACCCACAGCAAACCACTTGGCAGTAAGCCACCAAACCCAATTTTTTTCATTGCTTCTGTTTTCATTTTTTTTTACTTTAGCTGCTGCTCCAAATGAAACACCTGGGAGTTTAATTGCTCATTATACTTAAATCTGTGAAGTATTATGGGCCAAAACATACTGCCCTGTGCAAGATATTTGTAGATATTAATCTATTTGGTAGCATGGATAATAGAATGAGCTCAATTTTTGCTGCTGTTTTATTACTTAGGAATGTAAAGCTCACCCTGGTCAAGTCTACCAAAGTTTCATCGTTTCCTAGACACATTCTTCAGAGTATTCTCATGCTCACAATTTCATTCATATTGGTAGCTTTCTTAAAAACTGATATCCTTTCAGATGATCTACAAACGTAGTGTGCAAGCTGACACTCAGACCCAGGAAGAAGTGGCATCTCTACACCTTTTATTTGGTGTTTCAGACACCCTGTTCTCTTTTCTCTGAGAGGATCCAACATACTCTTTGGATGATTGCAGCTCCAACTGCAAAGCAGTGGGTATAATCAATATTTGCTCACTCTCCTCTTCAGTATGTATGCGGTAACTGATGACATAGTACTATGAGGTCATCTTCCTTCAGGAGTTTGCATCTGGCTCAGTTTTTAGTTCATTTTTTCCCAGTGGTGAAGTTATTTGCTCTCCAGCTGTTGGATGAGAGCTACTTGGCTGAAAGTGGCTGAGAAAGATATTTTCCAGAAACAGTTCTCAGAAATGGTAGAATTTAGTTCATCTTCTTGCCAAATGAATTGAGACAATGTGTATGGTCTGAGTCTATAAAATGTTTTGTTCTGGGTTATCTGTTCCTTTTTGCATTGGGTTTATAGTTGAAAGGGAATATTTGTGTGTGTGAGGCTACATGATCACTGCATTTTCTTTAGACATGGGCCACCCTCGTTTGCCCTTCAGCTGATTAACGTAGTATGGTCTATACAGGCAAAGAAGAAATACCAGCTGAACTTTTTTCAGCATTTTCCACGTGGAAAGCATCAGTTATTTTAGCTGTGCATGAACTGCGTGATGCTCCGATTTTCTGAACCTGTCCTGAGATGCTGGTGGCACATGACTGCCAAAAATTGGGCTTTCCTCTCTCGGCACTTGGAGCAATATTCCCAATGGTGTTTCCTTTGGACTGTCTTGGTCTGGAGGATGGGAGATTTGATTTTTCCTTGCACAGATACTTTCAGTTTAGCACTGATGGATCAGGAATTCTTTAGTAATTAGTATCGTGGATTTGGAATTCTTTTGTGTGTTTTAAATGACTGACCTGCCTGTACGTGCTTGGAGCTCTTCAGCATGCTGATCTAAATAATGGAATACTTCGTTGTAGAGCTTCCCTGTCCTTCTCGTGTAATCTTTTTGAATTTTTGAGTAGCATTTTGCCACGTGAAGTACATCTGATTGTAATATAAACAAAGTACCAGAGTAGCCATGGGATAAGATTTACTACTCGTACTTAAGACGTGCATCCTTTTTTATAAAGGAGAGAAAACATTGCAAAAGTTCCAAATGTAGCTTTCTTTGTTTCTCCTGCTCAGAAATGTATTGTTAAAGCATTAAAGCTTTGTATTAAAAAGTTTATAATCTTATTTAAAAATAATGATAGTTTAAATGTTAATTGGACAAGCTAAAATATCTTCTTAGGTCATTTACAAATACCTAATTATTTCCTTTCCAGTAACGCTTTTGTAGCCTCAGATTGAATGTAATTATAAAAATAAAGAATCAATACACAAAAGAAATAACAATAGGTAACTTCTATTGTATTTATTATAACTATCTTTAAGATGTGGGCTTGAAAATTAACTCGAATATTAAAAACTGTGAAAGCAATATGACCAAAAGATAGCGCACATATTTTCTCTCAAGCTACTGCAAAAGGAGCCTGACAGTCCAGCCTCCGAGGGTGTTAGCGGTAGTAACTGTTACGCTTGCGACTTGTGTGTCTTACACCCATATGGCAAAATTATGCCTCCCAGAGGTAAGTTTTGGTATTGGAGAAAGGTGCTGCAGAGAGCAGGGGTAACCTGAAAGCCTCCTGTATTGACGATGCCTCAAGAGAATATAAAAACCCTATGGGTGATGCAGATGATGAGAGAATTCTTGTTTGCTGCCGGTATTTCACACTTGCTTTGCACGGATACAAATTTCTGTACTCCCCAGCATCTTCTGAATCAATTTTGCTGCCTTTGTGGGAGCGGAAGAAAAGGAGCAGCACTCTGGAGTAATGGAACCAGTCAGACATTTAATAATAATTACCGGAATATAGCAAAGTTTTATTTCGTTTATTGTCACAAAATTGTTGGCTTCATGTTCCTGTTAGAAACACTGGTGAGCTCTAATCTGGAAAAAACATGAAGTAGTTGAGGTGTCAAGAAACAGTCTTTTCAGTTTCTGTTATGTTTTAAAAACTAAATTAAATATGAATTAAATATGATTGGTTTGTTCCAACAACACTGCCTGTTTCATTGGGGCAGAATTTGTAACTTCTATTATCATTGTCAAATGCTCGTTTAGGTTTCTGTTCTCATCTGCGTGCCTATAGTAGCTTTGTAACCTCGCATACTGATAAAAGAAAAATTAATTTTTCTTTCAAAGAAGAAAAAATTAAAAATTCTATACGTTTCATTGTGGGACATTTATAAGATGATTTCCATGACAACCATATAATAAGATTCATGTTTACTTTGTTTCTGAGTTCTCAATGTCTTTTTAATGACTCCTGTGTAATTAAAACAGAATGCATAATTTGAGGTTACATAATATAAATCAGTTTTGTTTGCACGATGCTGAATAATGTTAATACACGTACAATATGCTGTTGAAGAGCCTTACACGGATTTGTCCGTTTGTTGCAGAACTGTGAGAAACTAGAAAATAATTTTGATGACATAAAGCACACGACTCTTAGTGAGCGAGGAGCACTTCGAGAAGCAATGAGGTAAGTCTGGGTCACCATAGCAACAGTCACAGATGTGGTAAAGAAAGAGTCATTCTTCATTATTGGGGGAACAAATGAGTTCATTGCCACCATTCAGCTCTATTCTCTAAGGTATTAATTTGTCAGTGGAGAGGCTTCCCTTGAGGCTGTACTTTGGTTTTGAAGCTGCATAAATGTTAAGCCTGACTGCACAGTAAAAAACGTAAATGTTTAATTTGTTATTTAAAATGCTTAAGGGGTGCCTTGCTTTATATTTATACTAAACTGTGAGTGAAGGAAAATATTGTTCATCTAAATTCTGTAAGTGTTAAAGCAATTGTACAATGCTGTTTGAACAAACCTGTGTTTACTTTTAAATTGGATTTGGTTTTTATGTATGTAGTTCTTGTGTACTCTGATTTTATCACCAGATTTACATGATTTTGGTGTTGCTAATGGAATGTTAAAATCTATCTGGTCCTTCGTATATTGTAGAGATGTATATTTTGCTTAATATCCTCGTATCATCGCACTTAATGCTCGTTAGAGGAGGTTAAAATTAGTCAGTACGTGAATCTTCTGTCACCCTTACTTGCGCTGTTGAGTATCTGGGTACAGGATTCCAAAGACACTTGCCAGCTATAGTACCTGGAAAAGAGAATGATTGCTATGCTGGAAGGGGATGGAATCAAAAGCAGATTTTCTAAAGTAACTCACTGAATAATCAGGAAGCTGTTAATTATAGTATTATCTCTGGATCAGAAAATTATAGTCACCTGTACTTTTAAAGGTCTTGAAAGTTGGGTAGTAAAATGTAATGATGCAAACAGCGCTTCATTTCACTTGCCTGATAGCAGAGTAACTTCTTAGACTTGCCCTAGCACAGTAAAAAATTAAATCCACAAAAATATTGAGAATCTTCTTGAAAGACTAATTACACCCATTTGCTTTGTGTTCATCATCCCGTTAAATTTGTGGATGTGTGTTGTGGTTTAACCCCAGCCGGCATGGTATGTAATATCCCTGGGGTCGGTGGGGGTCCCTGTCCCAGCCGTGTCCCCTCCCAGCCCCTTGTGCCCCCCCAGCCCCTCGCTGCTGGGGTGGGGTGAGGAGCAGAAAAGCCCTTGGCTCTGTGCAAGCCCTGCTCAGAGGAGCGAAAACACCCCTGGGTTATCAACGCTGTTTCCAGCACAAATCCAAACCGTGGCTCCATAGTAGCTGCTGTGGAGAAAATTAACTCTATCCCAGCCAAAACCAGCACAATGTGTGTGAATGCCTTTATTTGCATGACTCTGACGCTCTTGTCCCACTTACACTGCTATCAATAAGTGTTTGTAAAGGTATTCGGACTCGAAATGCCACCTGCCTCTCTTGAAGCCTTTCTTCTTACCCCCAAGTTGTATTTTTTCCTTTCTGAACATTTCAGCTACTAGTGTTGCAAATAACTGTAAAAATAATGGCATTCATCTTTCTGATTGTGATTCCTTGCTTTTTGCTTGTTTTGCTATATATATTTAGGGTTTTCTCCCTATGTGGTTGTTCATCTGTGTACGTAAATCTTTTGTGTAGCGCCAGTAAACGGAAAGTGATTTAAAATAAAGATTTGGAGAACTTTTGGCATATGAAGCTACTTGTAGTGTTTTCAGCAAATTGGATTTCAAGTTGCTGCTCTCCTGTAACAGCGTTCCATGGGTAGGTTTGCAGTGTTTTGTGATACATGACTCAGCAGAGTTAATCTTTTAAAAACTTGGGACCTGACAGCTCTTTGGTGATAAACATTCGCTAGCAAAGGGAGCTTTGGCATTTCAAAGGTCATGTTTCTGTTACAAGGACTGTGTAGAAGATTCCTATGATTGTCTGCTGTGCATACAATAAAAAGCACTTTACTGTCTCATAGATTTGTATCCTGGCTATTTCTGCTAGCGTACAAGCCATTCTGAGAAATAGTTATTGATTGTGATGCGTGACAGATACTGTGCAGTGCTGGAATTCTCTTAATTGCAGTCAATATTATATTGTTGATTTTTTTCGGAGTTGTTTTTATGGAGGTAAAGAAAATGCCTGACTTACTAAATTAAGACTGTAGTATGTTTTTGTAACGTACTTGAATAACACATATAAGGTGCAAAATGTTAATTTAGAGAGGTATATGCATGTAGGCGTACGTATTTTTCTAAACGTGTGGAAAAGACGCTTGTTAATTTAGGCTGTAAAGTTCTTTCAGCTGCTACGTAGTCACCCCATGTCCTTGGTGGCTGCATTTTTCTATTTGGATCCCGAGATTATCTGTAGCACACGTAATTCAAATGGTACATTTTGACAGATTAAAGTTCACTTTACTTTCCCGTAACTATAGTGGACATTGGCCCAGGCGTGGGAGGTCACAGGTTTGCTGGCCTCAGTGTTGTGAGCTACCTACCTCCTTTTGGCAAGAGAAGCATGGGGAGAGGCTTGGCCGTTACACAAAGGCACTAAAATCATGCGGGCATGAAAACAACAACAACAACAAAAATCCTAGCTGGATAGCTAAGCGGATATATGTGGATCTCAGATGAGCCTTAAGTTGAGTGGGCAGTCTGCCCAAACCCTCTCTGATTTCCCAGAGTGGTAGTACTGGTCTGCCAGATGAGAGGTACAATGAACGTTTTTCCCCAGTGCTCCTGTTTGGAACGAGACCTTCGGTTTTAACTTTCTCTTTGAGAAAAATGGTCAATTTAATATGGGTTTCAGTACATTTCTAGTCTATGAATATCACTGTGCTCTGCATAAACAAACACTAATATCCGAGAAGGGTCTTGTTCTTTTTGCAGCTCTTCACAAACTGAATGGTATTCAAATCAAGGATTACATGAAAATCATCTTTCTTGTTTATGTATATAGATGTATGCAAAATAAATTTTCTGCAGGGTTTTGAAGTGATCGTAAAACATATGAACTTTCTCTAGTTCTACTTTACAAGTTATTTTAGACCTTGAATGATATAATGAGCTGATAGTGGTTTAGTAAAAATTTGTTTTATTTATTGCACATAAAAACATAAAGCATTCAATTCAGTTAATGTTTTGCTTATTTTGTTAATGTACTCCAAATGGTTTATTTATTATTATATTTTAATGCAACTGCAAAGCTTAAGTAAACAATAAAAATGCATTAGTTTTTTGAAATAGGGTTTATAGATGGACAGACTATTGCTTTACATACCTTGAATGTGTATATGATAATTTAATTGGGTATTTTATGTAGTAACTTGGCAGAAAAACAGCATAGATATATACCTATAATGTCAGGTTGCATAAGTAAGAGCATTAAGCTTTTGTTAAACAGGGCTCAATTTGTTCTTAGTATATAATCACTGTGAAAAATCTGGATCCTGATCCTCCGTAAAGCTTCATCTAGAAATTTAAAGGAGCTTTTAGACTGGCTTGGCTGCTATGAGGAGATAAGTATTTGAGGAGGAGCAAGTGGCATAGCTAACTGAACGCTGGCCCTGGTACGGTGGCAAAACCAGAACGTGGACTGCTGCCGTAACCATTCCTCTGGGGAAGCAGAGTAAAGCAGCCTTGAGGAGTCTTAAAAATAAAAAACCACAATGAACTCCCTCCCCTCCCCCCCAAACGATAAAGTAACTTCTAGAAGTGTGGAAGAAATCCAAAACTAATTATTAATTTCGGTTTAGAAGAAGATAAGCTTTAGGGAGTCAGTGGGTTTAACAAGGTGAAGGACAAATTTCAGAAAGCAACAGACATCAGCTGGCAGGAAAGGGGAATTTTTTTCCACTGAGTCGGTTCACTCCCTTTGTGTACAGGCGTCCGTTGTTGTTATCGGGAGAGAGAATCGCAGACCTCCTGAACTTGGAAGGGACCGCTGGAGACGATCTAGACCAGTGGTCTCCAAACTTATTTGACTGCGCACCAGCAAAATGTTTTTAAGCACGCACCCCCAATAGGCGTATGTTTATTTCTTTGTAAATTATATACACGCACCACTGTACGAATATATTATGTGCATTATAAAACATGTGCAAGAATAGAAATTTCAAAAGGATGAGATAAAGGTGAAGTAAACACACTTGATTTCTTTAAAAAATTTTATTTATTAATGGTACAAAAAATATTTTCTTCCCACATCCACATGGATTGCCTTGCGCACGCTCCACTTTGGAGATCACTGATCTAGACCAGGTTTCCTACTCAGAGGAGGGTCGAGTAGAGCAGGTTGCTCAGGGCTGTATCCAGCCAGGTTTTGTATATCTCTAAGAATGGAGACTCCCCAGACTCTCTGGGCAAATGTCCTCACAATAAACAACAACAAAACCCCAACACTCCCCCCTCCCTTTTATTTTTTTTTTATTTTTTATTGCTGGAATTCCTTGTGTTTCAGCTTGTGCCTATTGTTTCTTGCCGTTTCTCTGGGCACCACTAAGAAGAGTCTGGCTCTGTTGGATTTATTCCCTCCCATCATGTATTTACACATATTGATAAGATCCCCTCCCAAGCCTTCTCTGCTCGAGGCTAAATGTCCTCAGCTCTCTCGGCCTCTCCTCGTGTGACAGACGCTCCGGGCCCTTAATTGCCTCGTGGTCCTTTGCTGGACTCGCTCCGGTATGTCCGTGTGTCTCTTGTCCAAGGGAGCCCAGCACAGGAGGCAGCGCTCCAGGTGTGTCTCACCAGTGCTGGGCAGCAGAGCACGATCTCCCCGCTCGACCTGCTGGTGATGGTCTGCCTCTCACAGCCCAGGATGCCGATGGCCTTTGCTGCAAGGACTGGCTCATGTTCAGCTTGTCCTCCAGGATCCCTGCAGCCTTTTCTGCTTTCCAGCTGGTTGGCCCCAGCCTGTACTGGTGCCTTGGGTTGTTCTTCCCCAGGGGCAGGGCTTCACTTATCTCACTCTCTCTCTCTCTCTTATTTATTTAAAAAAACATAATGAGGTTTCTGTAGGCCTGTTCCTCCAGCTTGTCAAGGTCCCTCTGAACGGCAGCCCAATCCTTTGGAGTATTAACCACTCCAGTAGATGACAGATTGGTTTTGAACGCTATAGTAGTAATATGCTTTAGGCCTACGTCTAGTGTGGATTTCATTAACCTGGTGTCAGAGAAGTGAAGCCATAGCGTTTAACATCATCTGGCATTGCAATTGTTTATTGGTGTTATCAGCTCAGTTGGTAAGCCTCTATGGTGGCTTATGGCAGTGAGCAACCAGTTAGTAAGACTGGTGAGATATTAAATATGTGAATGGGTCCTACCTGTAGGTAAATATGTGTATGGTCTATCTTGTGAACACTGAGTGAGTATGTGTGAAAGCTTTGCAAGTGAAAATTAAAGCTCAGTATTTTTGTATAGACTTCTTGTTCATAAAGGAAGATTTAAGCATACTTCTTTGTACCTCAGAGTGGGAAAGAGAGGAAGATTGATTGTCTGTTTGTATCAGTATAAAAAGACACCAAAGTTTATTTGGAATTTTCTTTTGTATTCATGTATTTGCATATGGTTTTGGATAATGTGAACATGGGAGTGAGGCTTCAACTGTGATTTCCAGTCTGATAGAAACAGTCTCTCTTAATGATGATATTCACTGTTGTCTTGACAACTGTATAAGCTGGGGTTAGTAATAATCAAGCTTCTTTTAATATGGTCTAGGCTCTCAGATGTGTTTGTCAAAAAGTTTCTGTGGCTGGGCTAAACCCAAGCAAATTGCACTGTGAGAAGTTCCATGATTTCACACGTGTTTATTAGTTTGCAGAGTAAAAGTTAGGGATTTAAAACCATGTGAACTAAACAAGTCTGCAGCACAAACTGCAAAATATCCGGTAACCAACTTGTTAGGGCTCTGGCCTGAGATGTGGCAAATACAGGTTCATATCCTGGTTCTGAGTCAGGCAGCTTGGTATTCCCAGTTTAAAAAGCCACATCATGGAGCTGTAGAGTTAGAGTAGTGCAGGCATGAAATGTAAGGAAAATGAGAACAGTGACAAATGTCATGTTAAAAGCATGCCTGATTTCCTGTATTGCTCTTAAGCTGTTCTGAGAGATGGGACCAATCTCAGGTAAGTTGAAAGGGAAGGTAAATGAGGAGGAATGTAGATAATTGCTTTTGGGTTCCCGATCCAGGTCTTAAAGATCATCTGCTCAAAGGAATCCTTTGTGTTCTGGGGAGGTGGAAGCCTTTGGAGTGAATTCCAGTGATCCAAAGTGGCCACTGGCCTTGTGATTAGTGTGCTTATTTGGGACTGAGGGAATAATACAGATTTCTCTTCCACCTTCTTCTATCTTTACATTTCTCTCCAGTGCAATCATTTGAATGCTGCTTCAGGCATGTTTTTAGGGGAGAAACAAGTGATTGCTTCATATGTATTTAACAAAAATGCTGCGCTGCTTCCAGCATGTGACAACACTCTGCCTTCTTGGGTGACCAGCACATGTTCCTCTGATGTATCTCACCACCAACAACCAAACCCCCTGCTGCCCCAGAGGACATACTAATTAGGGAAACCACTTTGATATAGAGGTTTATTCATTTAGACCTTTATTTAGACTACATTTGGCTTAGAGATATTCCTTAAAAAAAAAAAATTAACTGCAGAGATGTTCTCAGGCTGAAAACAAAACGACCCCCAAAACTGTGGAATATAGGGAATGGACTATTCTCGACTTAGAATTTTTTTTCTAGATATGTATCTTGACAGTTTTATAAATTTATCATATTATTAGTAGCATATGGAAATAAGCAGATGCTGCAGAATGCTACTGTTGCTGGTTACATTTGGTGTTGCACAGGAATACATGCAGAATATTAGAAGCACTTGAGAACTGTTAGTAGTACTTTCCCAGTAAAGACCTATGATAGCTAATAGCAAGGAATTGAATTTTGTTTTGAGTGCCATTTTGAAGTCCGACCTTCACTATCATCCTTAGCGTACATTGCAGGTCAGATTGTCACCATCACTCACATTGACCAAACATTGGCCATGGATCTGCCCAGTGCAAGACAGCCCTGTGTAAGGATAGCTACGACTGACCAAGCTGCTTAGCGGCTAGAAGCCGTTTAGTGGCATTAGCAGGGTTCTGTGTTCATGCCACGTTACCTTGCTCTTTGTTGGCTAATTAACTCCTAAGTCACCCACTAGCCACCCTCTGGGGGCCTAGAAGTGCCTGGGATGCATTGCTTAGATCCTGCCATGGTGGAATGTTGATGGTTGGACTTGATACTGGAAGTCTTTCCAACCTTAATTCTATGATTCTATAAGGAATAATTTATGTCTACAGGCAGACACTGTGCAGAGCTGTAACACCACACATCTATAGGAACCCGAGACATTCATGTAATTATTTTTGTGATAGTTACTAGAACTTGGATTGTATTTCTGTATCATTTACATGGAGAATTAAAGCACTTCATATTTCATTTTGCAATTAAAAAAAGAAGGTTCAGATATATGATAAGTCCCTTGTTTCGAGTCACAGGTATAACTCACGCTGAAGATCTTGTGGAACTAGTGATAATGTTTATTTTCTGCGCTTTAGAATGTAATTGTGTTGCTTTATATATTTTTAAAGTATAAATCAAGAAAACTATGAAGTATCTTGTTTTGAGCTTGATTATGAGATGGGCTGTTCTGTTGAATATCAACTTCATAATACCTTGACCAGAAATGTTGATAGTGAATTTCAGCTGATTGTTGCATATACATTGCTCAAAATGTTGTATATAATTTCTTTTTTTTAATTTATGAATTGTAATTTATTTTTGATCTAGTTGTAACCAAGGTGGCAGGGAATTAAATAGAATAGTAGAATATTGTGTGCTGTGTGATCATAGAAACGTAACCGAATCTATACTGTTTTAAAGTAATGATTAACTCAGTGGTATAGTGAAGAATGTTCTGTTAGAACTTGAGACAATAAGGAATTGTATCTAGTAATGTAAGTGTTGTGCACCAGTGATGCTGCTCAGAATCCCATGTACCTTTCTCATCGTGGTTTAGAGATCACGTAATCAGTTAGGTTAGTTAGTGGTCTTAGAGAAGAAGACCAATGATTATTTTTAAAAGTGATATCATATATTTGAAGAATCCAATCAGGTTAGAAGGTAATGAATATTAATGAAGGAATGAATAGCAAGTATTCTATGATAATGATGTGGTATGATCATGACTTAGCAGAAAATACGTATAAAAACCTGTGATTTTTAGTACAAGGTGGAACACGCTTGCGGAGGATCTACCCCCTGTGTTCCCGCGTGCCGTGAATAAAGAATGCCTGCCTTTTAACGCTACATTGGTGTTACGAGGTTTCTTCCTGATTTCGGTGACATAGTGACATAGAGGACAGGCTTGTTTCGGTAGATATTACAGGGGAAGGGATCAAGATAAGTTAGATTGTTTTCCGTTGAATGTTCCCTTAGTCACCTAGCTGGCAGAAACTAACTACTGCAACTTTAACTGACCTGAAGTTGTGTGTTGATGATGTTCCTGACTGGCAGATGTAAAAGGACGTTGAATTTTTTTGCGATTCTGATTGACAATGTAGATTCACATTACTTTACATCGGAGGACTGTATTGTGCCTTGTGGTGTATATAAACAATACATGGATCTAGAACAAAAGCATTGTTAGCAAAATAGCAAGCGATATAGTAACATAGCAAGATAACGAATAATATTCATAGTTTTGGAAACTGCATTACAGTTTACTTTTGTTGCTATACTGAAGTGGGCTTTAGGCAAGATTTTACATGAGCGGTTTTTTTGGTAAAATCTTGCGTGTCTTTCATACTCTTTCTTGTGTGTATTACAGCGCCTGAAGGATGCTTCAGGTCCGTTCCGTGTATGGTAAACACATGGTTGCTGTATTCATGTGTACCATTCCCAAAAAATATTTCAGAGGGGAGAGGAGAAAACAAAGAACACTTTTCTGACCCTTCAAGGGAGGGGAGCTTGTTTCTGCTTTTGAACCACTTAGTTTTACGATTTAAAGAAAAAAGTTGGATAACCGTCAAAATTTTGCTTTTTAGCAAACTGCAGGAGATGTTGTCTGATGTTGGTGGTGAAAGAGATTTCGAAAACCACCGTGGCAGATGGCTCACCACAAAGACTCCAAAGATGGCCTGCAGTGGGTGCAGCGTCGTACCTTTCAGTGACTAATAGCCACTTGTCGGCAAATGGTTAGAGGAGAAAATTGCACTACAGATTCTTGAGTTCACTCTATGGGTTCCCCCTCTGTTACTTTTTAAAATGCAAGGTTTTAAAATATTTCTGAAATCTTTTCTTTGCTACCACTAACAATCAGGAAAAAATGCTCTGGATCGCTAGAGGAGATATACAATATGGACTACCAAGCTTATGAATACTTTAGTTTCATCAGCTGATATACTTTGAAGAAGGTTTTGGTTCGTTAAATAAAAGTTAAAAAAAAAAACAAAGTATGAGATGAGTGGAGGAAGTTCGCTGGTGGTCTTGCCATGAGCCATGGCTTTCTGTAGATTATTGATACGTGATTTTACATTCCAGGGCTTTGGATGGTTTAGTTAGAAGGTGGCTTATACCATTTTAGACCATAACAAAAGTCTGGGACATACACAGAAGCTGGGTGTGTTACAGCTTTGGCAAAGGAGTCAGTTGCTTTAGTTCAAGCTGTCTAAGCTCATGCTGTTTTATTTGTAAGTCATGAATTTAATCTCCACTGTAGCCAGCCTGTTGCGAGTACCACATTCCACATGTATTCAAGAAACCCCATTTCCTACAGTAACGTCTGTTTTGTGTACAGCCAGAGACCAGTCTGTCTTTACAAATGCTGCTTTAAAGATACCTGCACTTGTTTCTTTTCAGACGTTAACTGCAGTTCTCAAAAGCCTCAAAAAGTGTGAATTTTCTTCCCTCCTTGGTGGTGTCCTTTGAAGTCAATGGGCTTTGCATTGCCATGGACACCTCTGAGTATATTCTCCATGGAGTTCAGGATAAAAAGCAAAGCCAGGGGATTGAGGACAAAATATAGTCTTCATTCAAAACTGCTTTATTAGGTAGTGTCAGTCTTTGCATTGCATGTTTGTTGCGGCCAGGCCGTCGTTATCTTTGCTGATTATGGTGTGTTCAGAACCCTTTGGTTATGATGAATATTAGTAGCTACGCTTACTTTTTTCGCTACTTCTCAAGAGTCCTAACTTCATATTATACTGGCTGTTGTGGTCCTGGACGTACGGGCAATCATCCATTTTCCTAGAAATGTTTTGTATATTGGGGTGAGGGTGTTTCAGAGATCAAGCTGTGGGTCTGACTGTACCTCAAGATATTTAAATTTCATCAAAATTAATCTGCCCTTCCCCTGTAGACTTCTGAATTTGAATCCTGTTTATTTACTTGAGGCTATTTGGGAGAGCAAGAAAAGATTATCTAAGTTTAATGTTCCAATGGAATCAACCTGTTTATTGAAAGTAAGACTCTAAAATCTATTGGATTTTTTCAATAAATTAGTTGTTAAGAAGGTAGACTAGCATCAGTACCACACATTTAGCTATTTGGCTACAAAATTTTGCAGAAACAATTTTCCGTTCTCATTTCTAAGGAACACAGATACCTAACAGGAGAATCTCTTTTATTGGAGCTTGCTGTTGTGAAGTTGGTGGGCGGCAGGCAGTTAAGCCCTAGACCAGGTTAGGTATTCCAGGATACCACCCAGAGACTTTCACCGTAGCGCCTAAGGAAAGGCTACTAAATTTTAGCACCCCTAAGAATGAGGAGTGTTAAGATTTCAGGCACGATTTGTACAAAGGAAGCTGCTTTCAGAGTGAGACAAACATAAGAGGTGTCATGGAGAATCAAGGAACAAACTAAATATTCTTGAGCAGCATCTCCTGACGTCTTGAATGCCCGGTCCTGCTTGTCTATTACGTGCTTTGTAACGTGCAGAGAATATTGGCAGTGACAAGATTCTTTGTGGAGCAGGCGTTTGCAGTAAGTTTCAATTTTTATGTATTTAGCTTGTTCAACCAATCTGGAGCATTTAATTCTCGCTTGGTCCAATACTGAACTTCAAGGTTTATTTGCAGAAAGAAAAAATAAAGAGACATTTTCTTCTGTAAAACGAACCCTGCGCAGTTCTAAATATCATCATAGTATTTGGACCCCTTCAAATGAGTTCTAATAGCGGATCTGTGTGTGGAACATAATTTAATGGAAAGAATTATAACGTGATTTCCATCAGAATAGTTAAAAAAGACATTGACTTACAATCTGACACCATTACAATACAAAAATCTGCTAAAGCTGGTAAGTTTTAAGTAAATTTTAAGTAAGGAAAGTAAATTTTTAAATACTACTACTACTACAACTTGTTTGCTACTATTTATTAACAGTATTTCATATTTCTACTATTACTGTACTTTAAAAATAGTTATTATTATTATATCTAGTATTTTTATTTAATAACGTAATTACTATTACTGTATTTGTAAATACTATTCTGTTTATTACTACTATTCAGTAGTAGTATTTAATGGTACTGGTTAATACTGCTAATACTTCTATTACTGCTGTTTTACCTACTGGAGATTCTTCTCCATTTGGCAATATTAACTAGTATAAACCTAGCACTTGCTTTGTATTTGGTAATGTATGAAAAAAAAATAAAGAAAGAAATATAGTTTTGGTTGGTATCTGACAGTGTTACCAAAAGGGCAAGAAAGCATTTATACTTTGGGGAGTATTTTTATTATAGAAAAAGATATATTTATAAAATAACTTTCTACACGTTTTCTTTTTTCTCCTACCTGGTGTGTCTTCCTGTTAGAGCATATAGGGGCTTCCTGAGCCGTTCTTCTGCAAATCTGTGTTTTTTCTAGTGAAGAGGAGATGCACTTGAGCGTGCGTACAACAGTTGCTGCTCCCGGGGTCCTACAGCGCCTGGCTTGGCTCGTGGCTGGCTGTGAGATGTCTGGCCGTGCCTCACCTCAGTCTTCCCATTGCAAATTTACTTGCGTGGCAGCTGCTGGTGATGGTAACCCTCTTCTGTCCTGAAGTGTATCCTCTTGTGATTTCTTCTCAGATAAAAAAATTAATTAGGGTGGGAATTGTTCTCCCTATGATTAAAGAACTCCATTTAAAAATACTTAAATAGGAATTGTTATATATGTAAGAGAGATTCTGGCTCCATTGGGTGGTTTCCACTACAGAGATGTG
Organism: Sula dactylatra; assembly: GCA_013389905.1. Taxonomy (NCBI): domain Eukaryota; kingdom Metazoa; phylum Chordata; class Aves; order Suliformes; family Sulidae; genus Sula; species Sula dactylatra. Next base: position 391,557 of record WEKW01003697.1, on the reverse strand, counting down.
TGACTGCGTAGCTAAGCTCTAGTACCACTAGCCAGGTGGCTGCAGTAGCCAAAACAGAGCTGAGAGTCCCGTTTCTTAAATGCACCTTTCAGCCTGCACGGAGATGCAGCCGTACCGTTATCAGCATCTGGTGTAACTTCTTTTTTTTTTTTTTGGGTGGCTGTAGGCAAGCTTAAATGGCTCCTACGTAGAGCCATACGTTTAGTCGTGGCCTACCCGTAGGGTGCCTCCGTGTCACCCTCACTGACTCGGTCAACATTTGCGCAAAGCCAGCGGAGCAGTGCGCGCCCAGGCAGGGGGATGCGCTGCTGCTCCTGCCGCGGCGAGTCCTGCTCGTGGAAGCTGCAGGAACATGGATGTCCACGTTGGCTGCTCAAGCCTGCAGGACTAGGTTAGAACTAGGCTGAAATAAACACGACTTGCATTTCAGGAAGGGTTATGTCGGGTCTTGATGCCAAGTGTTTTGCTGTAGAGACCCCTTACTGCTGGTCCACATTGCTCGTACAGGGACAGGCATTCTAGGGTATCTTCTGCTGTTAGAGATGTAGCCATTCTAGGGATAAATTCCTCTGCGGCCAAAATCATGGGGAGAGGCTGGTTAATACCCCAGGAGAGGGGAGAGGACCACTCTTCACCCAGTTGCAGATGAAATCCCTGATTTTCCTTTTCTAATACAGGAAGCCATTTTTCCAGCAGGGACTGTACAGCATAAACATTTTGCTCTCTTTCCTAGTTGAATTAGATGTATTTCAGTAAGTGTAAAACTATCTCCCTGTACTCCCTGCTTCTGTGATCAATTTTTATTCTTTTATTCTGCTTGTGTACGCTGGGTGAGTGAAGACCTTACCCCTAAATTGGAGAGGCCTGAGTAATCTTTTGCTATTCGTGTTGCTAAACATTTTTACACTAGCAGGAGAAAGAATGTCATAATATATAAAATTTATTTTCTCTTAAAACTATAACTGCAAACAGAGCTTTGAAATGCAACTTCTCTTAATATTTTCTCTTCTATCATACTCATTTAATTCTTGATGTAAGACAAGAATTCATTGCTTTTGTGCTGAGAGTGTGAAGCCACAAGTTGATAATGTAACTCAATGTTTGTAATATAAAGTGTTCCTGTAGCGGGGTCCAATTACACAATAGTAAAGCAGGGATGTAACACAGCAATGCCGCTTTCCTATTTGTTTCAGTAAGTTTAGCACAGCGGGAAACGTGGCATTCTGCCAAGGTAGTGCGTCAAGCTTACAGTTGGCTGGAGGTGCAGTGGAAGTTATTCTAAGACTTCGCGTGCTGGCTAATAACTCTCGAGTGAATGTGTGTGACGATTGTCTTATGAAATGTATCTGATGTCATTTCTTAGCAAGGATTTTATATCTTAACTTTGAGACCTTTTGATATTCTAGAGATATTTGAACAGGCTTCTCTGTAGATGCTACATTTACGGCATTGTGGTTCTAGTCGTCAAATATAATTTCTGTATGTTTAGAGATCATGTACACTCTTTTTCCTGCTGAAACTTATGAAATTGGAAAGAACTACTCTGTTAATTTGGTCAAATGATATAAATTTTTCCTCCAAAAAAATCCAATTTTTCGAGGAAAAATATATCTAAAATAAGATCTAAAATGAAAATATATGTATAATATCAAGAGACTGTCTCATTTCTTTTTGAAGCCCAGAGAGCTAGTAATGTATCAGCAATTTGGCAGCTGGGAGAAACCAGAGATGGCAAGGCATCTTTTTTGGTAGTGACTTTGCCGTTGAGACCTGGGAGGTTGGATTGGAAACGCTTAGAATTTTTGTGGTCTCATTTTCAACTCATTTTCACATCGCTTTAAAGCCATTCCCCAAGTCAGTAGGCATCAGTGTTGTACTGCGGCAGTCAACACTCAACTGTCTTAAAGATACAGTAATATTCTTTACAATTTGGAACAGTCCTCAGAAGAATATACACATTTAAATCGCATGGGAGTGGCTCTATGAACTGCTCCATGGTATATCTCAGCATGTTTCAAATGTGCTCAGGAGCAGCCACCACTTATGGAGTATTAGCAAATAGTCCACAATTAAGGAGTTAATCCTCAGCCTGATTAGCAGTCACGGTACAGAGGTTACCAGCGCGTGCTAAAAACAACACTGGGATTTCTTTTCATGAACCGCAGATAGCTCAGTGTACATCAGTTAGTTTCGAGCAGGTTATTGAATGCTATCGTAGGTAAAAATACCAGCTGTACTGCACCTGGTTTGATTTAATGATTATAAAGGTAAAATGCCCCACCTCAGGCATTTTTTTCATCCCCACTACTCATTTTTCAATCAGCCTTCTAAAAAGATCATCTGACACCTCTTGGTCACAGGCATTTTCTCTGTGGTAGTAAGTTTGGGCTTACAGTAAAACCAGTAATTGCTAGTAGCGTCGAAAGCTTTTCCAAGATCTTCAGCTCCATGCATACGTACCCCTTTCTTGAAGCATTTCTGAATGCCTTTGGCAGCATTGATCCAGCAAATGGAAGGTTGTTTGTCACTGGCAGCATTTGTCTTTCCAGGAGGCGTGTTTGTTCTGACTGATTGGAGCTGTTTCAGCACTGACACCTGAAGAGTGTATGAAAGAAAATAAAGAACAGAGGAGATGCACAGGGGTTAAAAAGCCAGCCATCAGGCTTGGCCCATGCTCTTTCAGGCAGAATTAGTGTCAGGTGTGTGGAAAAAAAAATGACCGCTAACTTAGCTGAGCATCAAGGCTCCGCAGTGGTCTAGCAAAGCAAAGATAACTGCTGACAGGTATTAATGGGACTGAAAAAGGGGATCAATCAGTATTGATATCCCTTAGTAATTCCTACCAGCATCAAGAGCACCAGCAAATTCTCCATGCGGTTAATATAGTGGGCTTGCTGACTGCAAATGTGTGTTGTGTGCGTTGTCTGCGTTTAAGGGTCCTTGTGCATCAGAATTGGCTCACAGTGGGGAGTGTTGAGTGGACGAGGGTACGTGCTGATTTGGCAAAGGATATAGGTTGAATTCCCAGGTTGATAGTGGCAATGATCAGAGTGCCTTTCTGATGAATAATTGAATATAGGGCGGTCAAAATTTTCTTCCCAGCAGTGACATAATTGGGCATAGTACATGCCAATATTTAATGAAGGCTACACGTTTGGGACTGTCCAAGCTGGCTTTAGGCTCCTACAGCTGCTTTCAGAGCTCTGAAAGCTCAATTTTGGATTAGAAAAAAAACCCAAACCCACATTTGAATATCCCCTGTCAGGGGTTTCGAGGACAGTATCTTGTGGTAGCGATCACAAAAGAAGGATCAGTCAGAGATAAAGATCAAAACTACAGAGCGACAAAACACGCTTGCCCCTGGATATCCTGGATGAGGGTATCTGCTCAACACCTTGGTTTGCTTTGATGACTAGCGCTGGCACTGAGATGCTGCTGCTTTTTCAGTAACAGAACTCCAGCTGAACCACTGAGTCTGTACATGTAACATGCTGTGATTTTTTTTCACCTGTTTCCTTACAGACAAACATACAGCAAGAGAACAAGGCATCGCGGTATGCGTTTCTAATGCTATGTAAACAGGCCTGGATTAGAAGTGAAAGAAATATCCAAATTCTATAGAAATAAATAGCACCTTTCTTTAATCCAAAGCTTCATACCCACTGCTGTGCCAAGCAGAATGACCGGAAAGTTTAAACTGGGTGTTTTGTTTATTGTTACTAATCAGTAAGAAGTTCCCTCCTTAAAGTCTGATGTACTGTTTTCCAGACCTTCAATTATTGTGGCACTGAATTTTCACCAGTAAGTTTGTTGTAAGCATTTCCATGCATTGTGTGGCAGAGTGTTGTCTGTTATAGATTGTGTGGAACTCCTTTTTGGCAGTAGTAGTGTTGCAAAATAATGTTGAGTGTTCAGGAGGTGAAAGGACTGTGCCTCTCAGATGAAGTGGGAATTATTTGGGAGAGCATAACCTACACTATTGTTGCCCTCCTAAATATGTCTTAGTCATGTATATTTGCTTTTATATTTCAAATTGCCATTTCATGGTTAATGTGGGAAATGACTAGAAGAAGGAAAAAGAAATTTTCAGCATTTTTATGCTGCATCTTGGCCGCAGGTAGAACAATGGGTCAGTGGTACTAAATGCAATCCGGTAGTTTGCTCATTTTGTTTTACCTTTGCATTCCTCCAGTGTGGATAATGGTCAGTTAATACCATTAACTATTAATTTCTTTTTTTTTTTTTTCTTTAAAAAAAAAAAGTGGGAAGGATTTTTTTTTCTCATAATCTTCTCTGATTGCCAAGTTATTTGTATGTAGAGGGAAGATTCTTTTTGTATAATCAATCTGCTGCTACCCATTTTACTGCCAAGCATTCCTTCTCTATGGTAGCGTAATGTTACCTAGGGAACAGCTTAAAGCTGACACATACAGTGGTGCCACAAATTAATTTCACAGTTATCAGGATATAGGGTGATAACAACAACATGAGCTACTGTGAAATTACCATTGTTCCCATTGAGTTACAGTGTAATTATTACTTTTGTGGCAACTATGCAAATAACTCATGTCACCACTGTAGGATGGGATGTGCTTTCCTTTCTCTGATTCAGTACTTTGTGCTTCAGAGACATCTTTATGTACTATAAACTAGAGCTGTGCTTTGAATTGAAATCTAAATATGGTTATATCTTCACCAAAAAAAAAAAAAAAAAAAAAAAAAGAGAAAAAGAGAAAAGCAGCACTTAAGAGACTGAAAACCAAAATCCCTTGCAGTCTGTCCATTATCACTTGGAATTGGATCTGCAAATGTGTGCTAATTTAATAAAAAAATAACCAAAATGTTTTTTTTTTCCATTATTTTCAGCACAAAAGTGGGAATCTTCTTTCAAAAAGGGAGCTTTGGGTTGGTTACTTTTATTAAGGGACATTTTCAGGTTTCTTTGCTGCTATTTTATGGAGGCTGTTTGGTGGAAGAGACAGGTAAAGAGATGTTTGATTACATTGTATGTTCTTATATTGATAGGTAGGAAGAAACATACGGAGCAAGGTTAAGGTACTGTTCCCAGTATAGAAGACAGAATGTGTCTTTCACCCTGGTAAAAACAAAGCAGCTGCTGAGGCTTAATGATGGCAGGAGGGCAAAAGGGTCACGTAATGTGGTGAACGTGGCACAGGTGCACCTTGTAACATGTTGTTAGAGCCAGAAGTATGCATGCTTTGGGGGCTGCAGGGTAGGTTACACGTTTTCAGAAAGGTAAGCTCCAGGGGCTTTTGGTTCATTTGGGTTTTCGTTTTTCCCCATCTTTAGGCTGGGATTCTCAAATGTTCCTACAGAGAGCTTGGGTGTGCAACTTGCAGTTGTGTATGGATAGCTCACATGAAGCTCCTTTTAAAACTTCCAGTCTAGATAAGTGGCTAATGACCAGATTTTCAAAATTGCTGAGGATTCAAGAGCTTTAAATATTTAATTTATTTAATTATATTTATTATTTAAATATTAAAGAAGAATGAAAACTTTTGCGACATGCCATTTAGAAAAACATCATAGCTACTACTGCATGAACAGAATAAGCAGATGGAACTTGATTAAATAAGCTTGTAACCAAGTGAAAATTGGTATGTGTATGATAACTCACTATTATTAAAACTGTGAGTGCAAGATAAATTTCCCTGAAGGACAAAATTCTGGTGATGGGAAAGGTTTCTTTCTATTTTAGAATTTAGTGAAACTTCATTGAAAATAATACTAATGGAATGATACCTTCTGAATTTTCTAAAAATTTAAATTCTTGATTTATATGTTACAGTATATAAAAAAATGAAATTGGAGAAAGCGTTTTCTCATTTTAGTTGTGATGACTTTTCAGATATTCTTTTGCAAAAAATGTTTTTTAATTAAAGTTGAAGTATTTTTTTAAATAGCAAGATAGCTTGCAAGCGGAATCTGTTTCCCCAGTTCTTGTTACATTGAATCGACAGAAATACAGAACAGCTTGAAGAGCCTTTTTCTGTGAGAATTGACTTGTGAAGGAATAAATATGAACAACGTTCTGAAGGAGCTGGCTGTGTCCGTGAGCATTTCCAAAACGCGTTATCTGTACTGCATCGCCGAGATTTGAGCTGCCGAGATATGCTGTAAATTTGTGTGAAAATACAATAATTGTACCGTTTTCTCTTGCATGAATGAGCTACGTGAATATTGTCTCCTTTGAGGTTACAAAGAGAATTGTAGCAAAGCTATTGGAAGTGTAGGAATAACATCCACATGATGATGGAATGTAAAGAAAAGAGCCTTGTTGGGTGTCAGTGTTCCAATATATATTATCCATATTTTTCAAAATAACAATTTTCTGATGCCATTTCTTTAAAACTAATGAAAAACAGCTATGTAATCACAAAATTACAAAGCAGTGTGTTGTCCTGCATCAAAGTGCTCTGGTTTTAATTGGAAATACATAAATTGATAAGAAAAAGTCGCTTCCATGAAGCTCCCTCCCACTGATCTTTCTGAATTGCTGTGCCTGAAGGAGAAGCATTCAAAGCAATAGACGGGGTATTTTTCAGTAGCTTCTTAGTTGTAGATTTGTCTCTAGAAAAGCAACGTTCTGATTCTTTCTTGCCTTGAAATTTTTTTTTTTGGGGGGGGGGTTAACACAACCTGCTCAGGTTTTGCACTGATGGAATATACCAGTACCATAAAACCTCTGCAGCTGACAATCTAGGGGGAAGTAATCACAAGATAAATAAACCTTATGTTCTGGCTCATTTATTATCCATGTGATGAGTAATGGTGGAGAAGTATGTGGTAATTAATGGACTGGCTTCATGGAATGACTCCTGTTTATCATATGATTGTTGCTCTTTTTAGAGGTTTGCTGACAAGCACATTTATTGCGGTATGAGGAAGTCGCTCCTTAGTATGGATGTTAGCAAGACTTTGTAGGAATACTCTAAAAAATCTGATTGTTTAAAAATTTTCTTCCTGTCACCCTCCACTTTTATCAGTCCTAGATATTGAAGAGCTAAGTCAATATTTAAAGCCGCATTATTGCTTAGGAGCAGTAATATTTAACCCATATAAGTTTTGTTTGAAAGGAACAGTTTGGTCATATTAAGAGTTTCTGGAAAATCTGCTGCAATCCTTGCATGCTGTTGTTAGGAATCAGCCTTGTGGAAGCAAGTCATAAAGGGTTAGAGCCGCCAGAGGTGCTCACTGTCCCGGTTTTGGAAGGAGTGGAGAGGTCAGGGTGGGTAGTTGTGGGACTGTGGGGAACTTCTACCATTGCCAGTAATGAGCAAGAAGCTCAAGTTGATCATAAAAATCAAATGTCGTCTTTCGTACACCTGATGACCCAAACCAAGCAGTTATGCTCAGGATAAGTGTTATGTATTGACAAGGTTTTTAATATAAGTAGGTACAATAAAGTTGTTGGGTTGTTTTCTTAAGGAATATAAAGTTGTTGGGTTGTTTTCTTAAGGAATCTAAACTTGAACTATATGATGGACTCTTTCATTAATATGTAAATGCAGTCTATCTCCAAAACTGCTTGCATAAAAATGCCTGGCAAACTAGAGAGCGATAATTAAGAATAATTTGCGTGCAAAATAGGTAGCATTAATTATTTTATTGGGTTTGGTGTCATTTATTTATGGTTTCTTAGGTTTACTGAATAAATAATGATCATTCTGTGCTGCATGTGATACATCCGTTGTTTTAAAACAGCAAGGAAGGTTAGATCTCTTCCTACACGTTCAAGTAAGGGACTGATGAGGCATGACCAGTTTCAGATATCCTGATGGGGACACAGGAGGGAAGAGTGAGCTTTTTTTGGTGTTAACCAGCTAGTTTTGTCCCCTTTTGTCTCCTCTGCCTTTTTTTGTCTCCAGTATACTTTTTTGTAGTTCCTTACGTGGCCTACCATGACTTCACTGGTTAAGAGGGACTGAGCCAAGTCCTGTAATGTTATCTTTCTTCCTTTGCTTGTGGAGTAGCTGTCGGAAAGGTTGCGACTCACCTACATAATAGCTGAGTCACGGTCCTGCCGCATAGTCAGTTCAAACCTCTGAACTAAGTAGAGCCCTGGGAAGGCCCTTCGACAGGTTCTCATAACTCCTGTCAGAGAGAGGCAACCTAATCTGACCTGGAAATAGAACCTGGGCTCTATTATGTGCTGCAAGTACAGATGAGCGTGTGTGGTACTTGAATGGTCGTGTAAGGGTGTGTAAAATCCTTTTTCAGGAGTGTTGACAGACAGGACATCAAAGGACAAGACACCTTTTATTTTTATGCTCTCAAAATTGACATCACTTGGTGCCTTGTGCTATGACTTTATCCAGGGAAAAAAATGAACCATGTGAGAATGGGGGAAGTCCTTAGTTATGCTTCAGTTGATGGAAAGTGAACTTTTAACGTGGGACTTCGTACCCCTTCCTGTTTGTCACAGTCGTTGACCCTGAGGGACATGGACACATGCTTACTTGAAAAAAACCCTTTTCTTGGAAGTTCCACCTGCTGGAAGAGACTTAAAATGGCTTTACACAAAAAATGTCTCTCCTTACCAGCCTGAAAACCATGGTTGACTTGCTTCAAAATAATAAACCCACAATTTCTTAATGCAGGGCCACTGAAAATTAACAATTACGATCTGTGCTCTGAAGTATATAAATAGTTCCTCTTCTCCAGGGAAAAATACACAAATCGGTGCCAAATCTTGCTAAATTAAAAAAACAAATAACCTATTTCATTTTGGCAGGGTTGATAATGTTCTGATCCTTGGCTTCAGGGCCAACATATTTTTCTAGGTCTACATAGAAAGATGTTCATGTCATTTCTGCCTCTACAGTAAATAAAAAGCTGGATCAGCTCTCCTATGTTGTCTCTGTAATGAGTTCCAACTGGAGTACTATTCCTCCATGCTTGGCAGCTTAGGCGGCTTTTCAGTGGAGCATTTTCTGTTTTCAGAAAGATTTTTAACCTCTTCCTTGCCCAGAAAGGTACAGATATTGTAACGTAAGAGACTACCTTAAAAGTAGAAACTACATCAAAGTCTTGAGATTTACAGATATTGGTATATTTTCTGTTTATCCAGAAGAGTCCTCCACGCTCTGACATGTCTTGTTTCTTCTTTGGGGAATCAAGAATATACTTTTAATTTTGTTCTTCATAGTAAGACAGAGGTTCTGGCATCCATTGCACCACATACAGCCTAGGGCTGCGAGTTCCTGTCTCATATCAGCTACTTCTATATGGCATAAATTTCTTCTTCTTTATTTTTTTTTTTTTTTTAATGACTTTGCCCAGTACTCTTTCTCTGGGTTTTTTCCTCATTAAAATACTAAATCCTGCAGGAAGTTTGTTTGTAAAATGCTTTCATTGGTCAATTTGCCGTTGACCAAGGAAACAAGCTCAGTGGTAATGAAGTTTTAAGTGAAGGCAATGTATGGCATTGTACGCTCAAATATTGCCAAATAGGTAAAACTGTCTTAGAGCAGAAATGTGATCTCTGCCAGCTTCTGCAGAAAATTATATGTGATTAGGGAATTCCCTGGGGAAGAATTCCCCTTTCCATTGCCCCTCACTAAGGTCTATGAAGAGTTTTCTTTATCTTCTTATTTTGCCTATCATCAGGTTCTTGTTGCGGGTGAATTAGATCTGCCACATCCGTGTGCTATTTACAGCTGCGAATTCTCTCCCTCAGCACACGTGGAAGACTCAGCAAAGTGCTGAGCACTTTGACCAACACTGAGAAAGCTCTTACTCTTGTGTTTTATTTTAAATGAAGCCTAATTCATATGCTTAAACCTGAACACGTGCTTCAGTGCATGCACAGCGTAAGGCCACAGTGTTTAAGTCTGCAAATGTAATGTCTATACTATACGTAGTATTTACGTTGGCTCATGGAAGTAGACTCAGGTCCTGGGAATTCAGCCGTTGCCTCTTGCGTGCTGACGCCCTGCCGTGTGGCCAGCGAACTGCCCTGAAGCAGCTCGTTTACTGGAAGTAGTCAAGGGATCAGTCCTGAGCTTCATCCAGAGACTACCTACTAAGAACACTAATACTCCTGTCACACCATGGATAGTCCTGATCTTGTGCGAGTACGTTTCTGTGAGGAGCAGGATTAATAATTAATGTATGTTCCCTCTGCGTAAAATAGGATAATCTCTGACAGATGGTGGGTTTTAACAAGAACGCTGCAGTAATTCAGATCAGACTAAGCGTGTTTTATCTCCGCCTCAAAACTAAAAGACGCTTACGGGTATGTATGTAAAACCTGCATAGCTTTCTTGCATTCTACTACTAGTTTTAGATCATGGGCATACTGGGTTTTTGAGAGGTTGTGGTAGTAGTGGTGGTAGTGGGGTTATGTCAGATTTCATAGCATTATAGAAATAGTCTGCCTTTAGCTGTCAAGTGTGCCTGACTGTAGGTGAGCAGCTGAGAGGAAAAATAAATTGCTACCAATAGTAGCAACTTATTAAAAGGTGCAAGTCTATGAAACAGTATTTCACGCCAGCTTTACTATTATGAGTTAATATAAACATATAGTATTTGTTTTTTTTTTTTAATTCCTTAAATGTAGTGCTGTCAAGGAAAACAAGGTACTTAATCAGTTCTTATTCCTTTTTTACTGAGGCAAGCTCACCTAAGATTTAGAGGTCAAATTGGGTGCCCATCAGTACAGTCAAACTGCACTGGGCTCCAAGGGAAGATCATCTGTCTCTTTCTGAAAGCAGCAGAGATATAGTAATGAATGATGGAATGGTTGATGTGCTATCAGGAGCTTGTTCAACATCAGCATCAGGCTGATGTGCTAGAAGGACTGCCTGATGTGCTATAAACATGTTGGATATTTGGATTCTCTCATTGTATGTGACGGACTGTTATAAAAAAGCATGCACCACGGCGTACTCGTGATGGATGGGTGTCATTGCTTAAATGAAGGCTTTGAATCACAAATGTATGTGCAAGTAGCTATTTTCTTCCACTTGTAAAATACTATGCTAACTATTTCTCAGAATGAGTAATGTGCCATGCATAGCACCAAAAGAGTGTCTGAAAGTGCTTCGTATCATGCTAAGTAGAAATAGATAAGTCTATTGAATGCGGCATCTAGCTTGCGCTCTTGGAAGTATCCATTTGGACCTTTTCTCTCTGGAAATGATTTTGAAATACTGTATATCTGCTCAACAGAATATATATATTTTTCAAATCTGTTGAAAAGCGTATAATATTTTTCTAAGAAATGGACTGATTATTTAGTCATTTTTTTATATTGAGAAGGCTATTAACATGCGACAATAGCTTCTAGATTACTGGGTCAGACAAAACACCTGGTAGTTATGAGACACTGGGGGCGATTGTTAAGTCACTTAAGGGTTGCCCCTGTAAGTCCCTAAAGCCTAAGAGCACCTAAAGGCTGCCAGCATACTTACGCTGCTCTACAGTTGAAGAGCTCCTCAATGCTGAACTCTACAGTAGGTTTCCAAACAGGGGGTCTTCCTATTCCACGTTGATTCAGTCCCTCCAGGTTAACCAAGCCAGATGTACAGAAGCAGCTAGTATCTGTCTGATGCTGAAAGCTAATAGCTCAGAGGTTTAGCAAGTGTGTTTGGCATATTAAATATATGAGTTCAAATCCCAGCTCTTCCTGATTTTTGAGTAAACACTTGAATTTAGTACTTCTTCAGCTCGGGGCCCAAACAGAGGTTGTCTGGTGGTGGTTGCTGTGGAGCTATGGAGTTTTTTTCTTTTTCAGATGGAAAAGCAAAGCTTAAATTTATTCTTTCTTGAGCAGGTTCATAGCGGTAACCTTTGGAGAAGGAGAGGTGAAGCTCTGGTTTGTCTCTGGCCATGTCAGGTATTTAAGCAACTAAACTGTCTGCAGCTAGCATTTTGGCTGGGTTTTGAGAATCTCACGTGTATACCCCTAGCTATTCCGTCCGTTCACTTAGTGTGTGTTTGGAGCCTAACTTGGGCCAACTTCACTGCACGGAAGGGCAGCTGGAAGTTAGTTTTAGTTAACTTTGGGGTGGCAAAGCCCAAACCTTGCCTTTGCAGATGAAAGAGGAGTCAGAAAGATTACTTTAATACTTGCATTTTGAATTCATGGAAAGGCAGTAGCATGGACCTGAATGGCAGAAAAGATGTAGCAGTCAAAATAGAAGCTAATTCTGTGAATGAGTGGTTATATTGGTAAATGTGAGATTTAGAAGGTAGGCTATTCTAAAATCCTTCTTAAGTTTTGGAACTGTGAGAAGAGCAAATCTTATTACTGTATCTTCAAGATGGCATGTAAACCTGAGCCCGTAATTCAAATCGCTTGCATGATTTGCATAGAGGTAATTCTGATTCTGGCAGTACTGCAATAAGGTATATTGGAATTCTCAAGATAAGTGTTATCATTCTAGTCGTGTTTGTGTTGAGGTGAATTAGAAGTAGCACAAGGGGACATCATCGTGGATAGCTGGATTCAGTTTGGACTTCAGTTCCCCTGAGATTCCACCCACGTATATTTTGTACATACCCATTCACATCTCTTCTCAGTTTTATACACCAAAGCCTCCATTCTTCACAAGTGTAAGCAAATGGGAGAGGAGAAGCAAGGAGAGTCTAAGAGCTGCATTAGTAATTGCATGTCCTTCATGAACCCCCAGGAATCTCCCCAGCTTGGACTTATTTGAGCTCTCACTCTTCTTCATTTATGAATTTGATTTAAAGTCTTCAGATGAGGCTGGATCAATAACTCTGACTGGGTAACTTTTATTTTATCTCCCTCAAAGTAAAAATGAGAGGTAGTTTTGCCTTTTCTGAGTTTTGAATACGGGCATCTTCTAACACCTTCTTGTACAACGTAATTTCAGTGTTAGAATTAAGTCATCAAAATAATTCCTCTGGATACCGTACTTGGCCCTGGACCACAGGAGAGAGATTTTATGATAGGAGCCATCCCAATGTCACCTCTGTTTTAGATGTCGCTGTGGAGATTTGCATTGAGAGCAGCCTAGAGAATGACTGGGAGATGTGTATACTGCTTCCCACTCTAACATAGCTGGGTTGAGTCTCCCCAAGGCCTCATGATTGCTGTTAGGTGTATGTGCTATTAGCTTACGCTGCGTGTGGTGTATGTATTTGTTTAATACGTGAGGATCTCAGTTGAATCTACTGGGCAGAGGCTAAAAGTGGAGTCTGCAGTGAAGAGTGAGAGCTGTAGCGGAGAGATTCAGAAATACTAAGGCAACGCAGAGGAATGAGTGAAAGGGAAACACAGTACAGTAAAGCAGTGTTCACAAAGGGAGGGGTATGTGTTTCCTCCCCAGATGAGCAGAAGATGATAATGCGGCACTGAACAAATAGTGATGATGATCTATAAATTCATTAACATATAATACCTGTTGCCTCTCTTGAGTTTTGCATAGTGCCCCATTGAGATCAATGGGCGATTGACTATAGATTGACAAGTGTCAGCTTTATCTATTGTGTTCATAGACTGAGATCAAGAATAGGAGTTGATCTTCTCTGCAGAATAAGTTTCATAAGTGTGCTCTGCATCTGAGAAATTGCTCTCACCCACTAGAAAATATTTTCAAAACCCAAATGCCTACAGGGTCAGATTTCTGTGAAAGAGCAGTCTGAAATCTGTTTTCTTTTTCCGGTAGAAGTAGATTGACTTATAAGAGTATAAAAAAAATTAAAGTTTTGAGTTATGTCAGTACATGGCATTAGTATTACACCTTTCAGCTTTCAAGTTCAGGTTATTTATTGTAACATGATGGAAATGCTCAGAGAGTATTTTCTGTAGAGTTAGGAAGAGGCTAACAGCAGTTTATTGTAAAAACAAGGAAGGTTCTGTTCTTGCTGCACTGATATACAGCAAGATTATTCTCTTAAATATTAGTAGACATGATAGGCTATGCTGTTTTGAAGAGGATCGGGGATACATATTGAAGTTACCGGCTTTGCACCCTGCTTATTCTTGTTTCACAGCATTCTGGTATTGTGACGTTAAGGGAAACATAATACTTTTCCATTTTTGTTACTCCAGATATTCCTGGGCACAAAGCTGATGAAGTTTATCTGTCTCATGAACCTTTACTTGGGTGCTAGGGCTTTGGAGAGGATGTGAATAACTGCCTAAAAAGCAAACGAAAGCCCAAGAGTGGTGATACTGCTTTACGTTTTTTCCTTTCTGCCATGGCAGTGTAGTTTGGCACTATTAGCTTTTATTTCCATGCAGACAAACTGGTTGGGAATTTAACCTGGAAAAGCGATCATTATCGTTATATCATTGTGCAAAATTCCCAATGGATATGTGTCAATTATTTTAAGCTTTTGCTAGTTCTTTTTTGTGACTGTGGTATGGCATGGTATGGCCTTCACTTTGGAAGGGCTGCAGTGCTTTGTATGTACCGATACTGGTGTATTTACAGCTCTCTAACTTGCTTTGTGTAAGTTTGTGACACTCACCTTGCGACCGGGGTGCACTTTCAAATGGGAATAAATGTTGGTCCTTTGTTCCCAGGTTGGACTGGAGAGGGGCAAACAGTTTTCTGTAGCATCCAGTATGTGTTTATTGGGTTCTTGTACTAATGTTTTCTCAGTAGTGTATAATTTTTTGCTTAGAGAAAATTTTCTATTAGAGAAAGAGAATAAGGTGATAAAAATAAGTTCATGTACAAATATTTTTCCACTTTTTGGTTGTGGTTTTAAATAACATCCCTGTTAAAATGCAGGTATTTAAATCAAAGATATTACACCATTAGATAGAAGTTACCGTGTCACCATGAACTGTATATGACTTTGTTAATGGCGTATCTGCCATATTAATTAAACAAGTGCCAAATCAAGGACTGCGTTTAAGAAGAGAGTGCGGGTTTGCACAACGCTGCTGCCTGGTGCAAGTTGGTAGATGCCTCCCCCTGAGTTGACAGCTGCTGCAGTCATTTCAAGAAGAATCCATGTTGCCTTCCCTGTGGCTTCTCCAGGTGCTGCAATGCCTGGAGGAGGTAAAATGGCACTAACTTTTACAGATGTCAACATCTGCACCAGAGTAGGGCTGTGTTGATTAAAACTTGGATAGTCTAACACCTTAACGGTAATTAACCCAAACTACTTGTGACTGTGCAAATGACATTTCATGTTATAGATAGCTGCTTCCCTCCTCCTCCTCCTTCCTCTGAATTTCAAAGGAAATCATCTGTTTATTTTAGTGGTAGGAACCCAGACAATTTTATGTGAAATGTTTCTACATTTCTTAGAAATATTCATTGAAAAACATTCTTTAATAATTCTCTAAGTCATTCCTGGAATGAATTGAATTTGTTACACAGTCGAATTATTGAATGTAGTCATACTTTGAAAAATAAAAAGATTGGTATTGAACTGTTCTCCACTAGAATTAGATACAAATTTGGGGACTACAATGTTCTTGACAATCCAGATACATATAATTTAATATTATATAGCGTAAGCAAATCTGTAGGCTGTAGCTTGCCTGCTGGATGGATGTTACAGAAGATGCATGGTCTGCTCTGCTCCTCTGCGAGCAGTAGACACCACGTTCATTTTAGAAGCTCTGGAAAACACCTCTGTCTTTGTGTACTCAGCATTGTAAGTGACGTGTATTTTCTGTATGCGGGGACAAAGTTTCATACGCTACTTTGTGTAGCAGAGGCTGAAGCACCTCAGTTTTGTTCTGGAAAAGCGACTGAAGAATGCTGCAGCTTCTGCGTAACTGCCCTAGAAATGCTAAGCTGCAAGGTCTAGTTAGGGGAGCGCAGGTAGGGTTTGTGAGAACTGGCTGCGTGAGAATTGCATGCTGGCAAATCCTCGCCACCTAAGAGGTAGAAAGGGTAAGAAAGGTGTGTATATTTGCAGACAAATAGCTGCCCAGCTTCCAAATTCTTCCGAGCAGCATCTCACGGTAGACGTGTTTGCAGGTAAGCGAAGTTATAGGTTTTCAGAAAACCACTGATGGGAGGAACTTTTCTCATCTGCGGTCACTTCTGGGGTCGTGTATTTCTGGTCTCTGTAGGAGCTTACAGTACAGAGGGTTGCGGGGTCCCCCTCTGTCAGTGTCTTCCGCTAACTGGCAGCATCTTTCATTTCATACTTCGAATTGTGACTTACACCTGGGGGTATTCTGTTTCTCAGCTTTCCGTGTTTTGTTTTTGTTCTTGATAGTCTTGATAAATGCATAGTGGTGAAAGCTGCGCATTACCTACTCATTTGTGGAAGGGAGAATAACTGTATTGGTCTCCTGCAAGCTTGTTAGAAAGAGAAACTCATGCAGGACGTGACTGCGTGCCACTTACTAAGCATTCCAAGTAAGCGTTTCCCTGGTTTTGGACAGCATTTCAGCATGTATCTATTTTAAGGAGAGATGTAAAAGCACCAGTGGTTTGTAACTAGCTTTTAGGGTGATGCTGCTCTTCCTGGTGTGGTCGTACGGCACTGCCACTGTGCTGGGCAGTCACGGTAAGGGACCTTGGTTCAAGTGAAAGGCTGCGCATATCATTCCTGGGTCTGCTGTGACTTGGGTCTGGTGACCTTCAAGGCATTCTGTAAGCATCCTCTGTGTTTCCTGGCTTTTCCTGGAGCAGGGGAAAGCTGGCAAGATCTTTCTGCTGTGTTCATTCTTCTGATTGTTTGTTTACATTAGGATTGATATGTTCAAAGGTAAAAGAAAACGTAAAGAAAAGGTAAACTTAAGATATTTGGAAACAGGCTTGAATTATGTTGCATATTATAAACCAAAATAGCTTATTTTAGGTTTGGCTTTGGTTTTTTTAGGTTGTAAACCTAGGATTTTGTGATAGTGTTGTAGCAGCTGATGTTAGGAAACTTTCAAAAAGCTCAGAAAGCTTAGCCTCTTGCATTTCTTCTGGACTCATAAATGAATAGCCTCAGTCTTAACTGACGACTTATTCTTTTATAGATGAAAAGACAGATATTCAGTCTCCAAAACCAAGCTCAGTGGCAAATGTTCACATTCATGTACCTTTCTTCCCCCAAGTTATGCTAACAAGGCTGAGTTACATTTTATAGAGATTAATGTAAGCTATAAGTATTTCCTTTTTGGCATAATTTTGTAAATTCAATATTTTCCTTTAACCCCCCCATTTAATACCTAGAAATTACACTATTGAAAAAATGTTGTGTAACATTTGAAAAGTGAAACTCTATTTCATGTAATTCTGTTTTCAAAAATTGATTTTTTCAGTTAAAATGTAGGAGGGCATCAGTCAATTGCCATGAAAATAAAGGAGTAAGGAAAAAGAAAAATGTTGAAGTAGGGAAGCGATTTAGTGATACCGCATTTGAAATCCACATGAATTGTGAAAAAAGAAAAGAAAAAAATTGAGTTTATGGCAGTTGACAGTGGTATTGGTCAGGAAAATAAAAGGAGCTTGTAAAGGCTAGAAACGGTGATACTGAACGTGGTTAAATGAGTTTCAGCCCAGGAAATCGTCAGCCTGTGTCTGGAGACAGGCACCTTCTCAGATATAAATATTCTGGCAGAGAAGCTGCCTTGTTTCAGGAATTCTGAAAAAAACTCTTGAGATTTTAAGTGATATCAAATGTGTCCTAATGCTAATACATGTTTGAATAGCGTATATCTGGTAAAGTTATTAGCTGCATCTTCGGTGCTATCACAAGAAAGGGGGAAGAGTGCAGGAGAGCTTTCACGCCGAGTGCTTTGCGTGGAGTGGGCTGCCGGCGCGGCGGCAGAGCCGAGAGCAGCGGCGGGACGGCCCGGCTGAGCGGGTCGGTGTGGTGAAGCGGGTGGTGCTGCGGACCCGGGCTCTGCTCAGACGCCTCGGACCGGGGGTAGGCTGGAGCATTTGGAGACCTGCAGCTGGAGCTGGAGCGCTTTCCGGGGAGGCCTGCTTCTGAAGTCCTCTGCTGGTCCGAAGTGAAGTGGTGACATGGATGCACCAAAGGGCAGAGCATGGTGTGCCTGTGGCCCTGGTATCGTAATACGTAAGCGCCAGAGATGCTCACAGCCTCTTTGAGAAGCAGTATCATTTCTGCATACTACAGAAATAAGACAAAGATTGACCTTTTCTAGATCATCCAAGCAGCATGCGGAAGAACTTGAAACTGGAATGAGCTCCTGAAACGCTGTTTCATTTCGAAGCCCTGGAGCAATGCAATTAAAATATTTAAAAACGTAAATGATGCTCCTGAGCTGATAGTGAATTCCTTTCCACAGGCATTTGCTTCAGTGAAAGTAGCCCCGTATAGAGCGCGCAGGTTGTGGCTTATGGTGACTAAGCTACGTATTATTATTGCAACAAAGAGAAAAGAAAACAGCCGCAGACGGGTATTTTAAAGGTACTGCTGAATGTATTGATAAGTAATTTTTCCTTACACCATCGTCTCGTCTGAATATTATGTATTATTGCAGCATGTGCTTTGTTGGTATTCGTGAATACTGCAGTATTTCAAACGCTTGCAGAGAAAAATCTGCCTTTACTTCATGATCTATTTTTGTATCGCTGCCACTTATCTTAATATGCAATATACTCCATATAATGTTTTGCAGTTTGAAGCCTCCCAACTGTAGAAGCCTCACAGTACTCCTCATAGGGACATTCTTAGAGAGTTTATCCTCTTAGCACAGAATTTCATTAAAACACATACTTTGCAGCTCACTTGGTGCAGCAAGTTACAAAAACTGCCCCTTATCTAGCTTGGCTGTCTGTAGGCTGAAGTACTTTCTAAAATTGGCTGTGGCACTTCGAGGCCGCTTTCAGAAGGGACCGATGCTTTAGAGACATAAGGGGTTCTTCTCGGGAGTATGCCGCTTTCTGGTCGCTCTTTGGCAGCGTGGGCTCTGTCGGGAAGATCTGTTTATTAACATGCTGGCTGAAAACAGGGAAACTGAGGTCTATCATCCCTGAGCTTCTCTTTATACCACAGATGGTTTAATTTAGAGATTGCTATATTTTGATTTTACTGAAATAAAGTATTTTGAAAGAATTTAAAAGTCTGATCAGATGGAAGGGGTTTGTTTCCTTCTCACAAACTCCCCCTTTATCGAATACCTTCAGAGTTATTCAACAGAATTATTAGCCACCGCAGTCACACTTCAATTTCACTTTCATTCTGTAAGTGTGCATCAGACAGATGGATGCTTTATATGACAGGTGAAAGCAGAGGCTTCCTTCAGGATAGTTTCTTTTCAAAGTTGTTTATTTGCAGAGTGCAGCCTCAGGATAGCACTAATGCTTTTGTTAGCAAGTGATTTGTGCCAGCCCCGATACAAATAAAACATTTGATTTGTGCATTCGATTGTAAACAAATGCGCACACGCTTGCTGTCTTCAGACATACTCTGTTTTATCAACCTGAGGGATCCTTATTTCTTTTATTACAGTGTGTAGTGAATACTGAAGGTAGCAGTGTGGTAAGTTGTAATAAAGTGTTACGAAATGAGTAAGAAAGTTACCTGATATTAAATTCCGACAAGAAGCGAGAGTCTACCGTGCAGAACGTGTCTTCAAAATGTTGCATACAACTGGAAAAGAATTTGTGTTACTCTCCAGGAAATACATGTGAGCATTCTGTTTGGATTCCTATTTAACTTAAAAAGAAGACAGCCTCATGTTAATACTGTTTCTGATACGTTTGGTAACCTATTTGAACGGCTTAAATTATGTTATTCCGAGTGGTAATCACAGTGTACAAATCCCTATGTTTTGTTCAGTGTGTTTTGAATGTAGTTTGTTAACATTAATTAACCTTCAGGTTTTCTGTGGTTTTTTCTTTTTTTAAACCCAGAACTTAGATAGAAAATAAAATTATTATTTAATGTTATGATGCAGTACGTATACATGCTAAATTACATGTTATTTTCTTTATGAAAGTAATACAGAATCTACTAGATACTCCCTGTATGATTGCTAGTTTGATATTTAGATCCAAGAGATCAAATTGATAGGAGAATAATTAAGGGAAAGAGACTTTAAAAATTAATCTGTAGGATTTCTCATTAGTGTGAGAGCATACTGTTTATTGCAATAATTACTGCTGTAGTTAGATGCAGCGGAGAACAGTGTCAAGTGAACTGAATATTATGAACGGTGTGAAGATATCCAGTCTTTCCTCATTACCAGTAATCTCAAACATACCTTCAGCTTCTTTCTTTGTCTAAAGAACCTTGCAAATAAGGCTACTTGGTTTTCTGAAGGTAAAAAATACTAAATATGAAATTACTTTCATACTCTGAGCACTCTGGCATATCTTCAGAAATTATCAGAGAATTGTAACAGCGGTGGCCATAAGACCTGTCCAAGCTAAAAAAAAAATGCAATATTTAAAGACTTAACATGTGTCAGAATTTACACCTCTGTCACCCTAAATAGAAAAAATGTTGTTATAATGCTGATATTTACTGTTGAGACTACATCTATAGCAGAATTTGAAAAATGGTATATTCCATACTATGGGATTTTGTACTAGAAAGCAACTGTGTCTTTTAACATGCAAAAATATAGTTTGTTTTTTAATAACCGTATGCAGCTTGTTGTCATGTATGTGTAAAATGCATACAGTTACCTTGGTGCTCTAGTCAATGTTCATTCACAAGTGTACGAGATGAAAACCAAAAATGGATGTAACCTGACGTTATTTATTAAAGCGTTATTCTCTTCTCAAAACAGATTTTAAAAATGTCATCAAGGAACTCTGAATCTCAATGACTTCTAAATTTACTGGTTCTGTTTATATGTTATTTTTCCTTTAAAAATGTCTTGGCTCCAAGTTCAACAGCAGTCTAAAAATGAAACTTCTCCTTTTTACTGTCATATTAATGCCTGTGACAAGAATTCTTCATCTGACACTCAACAGTCTCCCTGATGCTTAATGACTCAGTCTAAAGTCCAGGTAACTCTTGAGTTGCCTTCGCTCTTCAGAACAAGCATGAGTAAAAATAGCAAAAATGTTGCTGTAATTTCACCTGAGAGTACAATGAAGTTAGAGGCAGACTTCTCATTGGGACCATGATTTTGTTTGCTTGGAGCAGCTGCTTGAGAGTTCTCTTGCTCATGGTAGCTTTTAAATGAAAACATTTCAGAAAGCTTTTGTTAAACTAAGACAAGAGCTTCTAACGTGATGGTCCAGTGGAGCACCCAGGAATGAGGGATAACCTAGTGGTTCTGGTATCGCCTTGGAGGCTTGGATGCGAGTGGTTTCTGTGCTGTCGGCTGCTGAAAGCTGCTAACGTGTTCCGTACCTTAGTCCTTCATCATCAAAACTGAAATAATATTTTTTTGGCATATAGCTTCGATGGGGAGAGAAGTACGAACCAAGAGTGAGAGATGCTGAGGTGCCGCGTTGATGATGACTGCCTAGGTAAATGTAGGGGGATAAACAGTCTTTTGTATGGGTGTGAACTTGCCTTGTCTGAGTTCAGAGCTGGCTCTGGCTAGCACAGAGTGAAGCTGTGGTTAGCAGAGTGCTGGGTCTGTGATCATAAGCCCTAGGGAGGGCACGCAGGGAGAAATTATCCTCAAGTAGACAGTTTAGATATCTCTTGTAGAATCACAGACTCACTGGGATTGCAAGGGGCATAGGGAGATAGTCTAGTCTGATCCTCTTACTGAGAACAGCATTGACTAGAGCAGCTTGCTCTGAGCTGTGTCCAGCCAGCTTTTGAGTATCTCCAAGGATGGACACTCCATAGCCAATCTGGGCAAACGGAAAAGAGTAGATGTGTCAGCATTGTGCTGAGCCTAGGTTCACTGGCAGAATAAGAAACAGGCAGAGCCAATTCTTCAGTGTGGTTACAGGCACTGACCTAGCTATACCTCTTCCAGATCCAAAGTGAAGGGTTTTGACACTTTCACCTGCTCCACATCCCCAAGGATGGCAGATCTGAACAATGCTGAGGGTTGGGCAACACACTGTGAGACACACTGAGAGGTTTGGTGTATTCTCAGGGCTGTCGAGGAGACGTCTTAAAGTATAAGGCTCTTTGACTTGATTTAAGGAACTACAGTTCTGCATTCAAAACTGTGACCGACAGCATTTTCAGGTTGAACTCTAATCACTGGAGTCACAATGCAGACAAGCTTTATGTCAGCAAGAAGTCATGGGTTGCAAAATAGTATTTTTGAAAATGGCTCATTGGTTCATGATACTTGGTTCGGGTATCACTTAGTGCTTTTGTCTGTTGGTTAGTGAGGCAAAAGATGTGTCGCTCATTTTAAAGCTATGCTAATAAGGCTAGGTTCTGAGCCTGCAAAAGAAATGCTGCTCGTCCCTCTTAAAGCAATAGCGATCTGTAATGGGACAGAAAAATTCAGACCAGCTGTGTTATAACAATATTGCAGAAATAAGTTTGTCAAGTAGCCAAGGATGTACCAATATGAAGATTTAGTGCAACACAGTGTGCGCTTTCATAAAACGTAATGTAAAAAGAAACACTTGCATTTTGGAATATGAATGAAACTGTGGAAATGTGGCGGTTTTGAAAAATTGGCGAATTTATATTGGTATATTTACAACAGAGCTGTGGGTCTCTGAGCTGTAAACGCTGGCCCAGAATTAGCATCCGTAGCATTCTGAAACCCTTGGGCTCTTGGGATAGGTTTAGGCTTGAGAAATCGGGCCTAGCAAGGTTAAGTGTCTGTGTTAGTTAATGCTCGCTACTGTTGGTTTTTCTTTTTTTCTCCCTTTTTTGTAATCCACATTTTTCCCCACTTATATTTCTTCCCCCAGCCTCCCCCGCCCCTGGGATACAGCGTGTCAGTAATTTAATTTCTTATTTCTCCAAGAATAAGGTGGTAATGTCATACTTTATATTCATGGTAAATTAATAAAATATTTAATAGATACGAGCGTGAGCCGTTATGAACTGACTACGTAAGAAGGTGGAATACTCGAGGGCATTTGTCACACATAATTCATGGGTGCCGACTAAACTGATTTCAACCCTTCTGGTTGAGATGGTTTGCGTTCCACGCCTCACCTTATGTATGTTGTGAGAATACAGAAAATGCTGGAGCTCGTGAATGTTTTGTCTTAATAGATAGAAAGGGAATGTTGAATCACAACATCTAAAAATCAGTCCGATTTGTTTGTTCTGTTGGAACATGAAAATTATTTGAGCTATTCATTATTATTTGTAATGTTTGTTTTGTGAACTCTGGTAGTAATGAGATAGATGCATTAACAATAACCCTTATGCCTCCAGAAATGATGGTGAACCATTACTGTCGCTCTCGCAAAGCAGTACTGCGAACCGTAGTTGAATGATTATTTGGCTGAATCTAAAACCAAAATATGATGTTTACATTTTTTTGATGGGACCTGCCTCTATTTGGGGTTTATCTGCACACAGTGACTTAGGCTTATACTATGGAAAAAGTGAGTGTTAGAGAAGGATTAGGACAGGTATAATGTTACTGATGTGGCAGTAATAGGATTCATCCAGCGAAGGAATGGCTTCAGTTTAAAATATATGAATAGGTAGTGCTATCAGGAGCTATTCAGAAAAAATAGCTTTATATTTTCATGCTAAGCAGAGAAATGCTGGTGATAGTATAGTACACTCACCAGGCTGATGTTGAAAAATATGCCAGGAGCTTGTGTAGAGCTGGTTTTGGGTTCAAAATAATCACCCTAGAATTTATCTGACTGTGTAACGTTTTTTTATCTTCACAAAGGCAACAAACATGCAATGTAAAGTATAAATCTAATGCATATTTTAATTATGTGCTAGAAAATTACTAATTTGCACTAATGATAGGGAGACCCTTTTATGAATTACTGAATTGTGCAAATTAGCAAGTGAACAAACAGAATAAAAAAGAATAATGTATCACGTAATGTACTTAATCTGTTTTGACATTTGTGGTTCAGTGTTAACTCTTATGCTAGTCCATCCTCTTGCACCACGCTCGTGAACATACTCAAGTGTATTTTAGTGAAGATCATGCTGTGCTATCAGTAGAGCATTTTGCTAGAGCAGTGTCAATCCTTCCTCTGCTGAAAAATGGGAGGGTTATATTGCTTTACATAATGTATTGTGCATATTTCTACTGCAAGTATATCGTAGTATCCTATAAATCCTGAGGCGTGAAGCTGCTGGAAGTTAACAGATGCATTTATCAAACCCTAATGCTTCTGGGTTAGCAGAGAGCATCACTGAAATCACAGCGGCTACGCCTGGGATGCAGGAACAATTGGGAAGTTGCTAACGTGTACTCCGTGTGTTTTTGTGTAGAGAGAGAGAGGAGGTACTAATGGAGGGTGGAAGAGAAGCAGCACTTTGTACTGGTTCCTGGGCTTTCTGAAATGTCTCTGCATGACTTGTCTGAGGAATGCAGTGTTTGGATCTTTGTGGAGTACTTTTTTCAGTTATCGTTTTAACATATTTCTGTAATTGTTTTCAAATAACTGCGTAAAAAAGAATTGCCAAAAGGCAGACATATGCTTATTTGTAGCAAGAGAAACTATCCTCCAAAAGAGAATATTTAAATCCTCCAGCAGGTTTTTGAAAATGCAATGCCTTTGGGAAATGGGAAAAGTATGCTTTTTCACTTGCTCTACATTTACAGTCCTAGGATTGCTATATTCGGTGTAAGCCTAACAATTTGAGCATGTACAAAGACATACAATGCCACATATTCAAGAACAAGTGATCTATCAAACCGTGGTGAATCAACAGATTAATGATGTTTTCATTCATCCTAAAATTTCTCTAAGCTGTATTTCTCTGAAAAAAACATTTCCTTTAATATTTTCCAGACAGCACTTAACTGCTGAGCCATCCCAGAAAATGTATTCGTTCTTGTGCCATTAGCTTCAGTATGGGGGGAAATGTGAGAAATACTTTCTCGTTTACATAATCTTCTTAAAATGATGTGAAAATTCTTCGTACTTAGGTTCTAAGGGTAAAACCCTAAATGCAAGATTTTTTTGTGCCTGCCTTTTAGCAACAAATGTTTGTCCGGTGTTTGCAGACGCAGATGAACCGCTTGTGGTCTAGTTGCGTCCTAAGCCTTCTTGACATTAGCAGGCCAGTGCCTTTTCTGTGTTTAGCTAGGAGATGGAGTTTTCTTTGTCCATACACATCCACCTAAATGGCCATGCTATAGCATTTAGAAATCAAACCCTTTTAAAAATGGGTTCAGGTGGTTGTATTTGAAAGTCCTTGTATACAATATTGACATATTTTAGATCCTTTGGGAACTGTTATTTTAACTAGAGTCCTTTTATTTACCTTAATTTTGGAGTGACTGGCAGGGGGCTAAAAATAGGGATTTAATTAATACGGAAAATGTATATTTGTATCGCTCCTGTAATCCTAAATAACTTGAGAGAGATATGAATTCTTAAATTCTTTAAAGTTTGCTTATCTCTGTGGAAAACCTCAACTGCAGGTAGATAAGTAGATATAAATTTGCCATTTTTAAAGGCCATTGCTCAACATACGAGGAGAAATTGCAAAGGTAGTGTGAACCTGTTAGGTCATCTAGTCCAGCCTTCTGTCCGTGGAACTTTACAGTAGTCCTGGTTGGTGAGACTTTAAAGGTTGTACAGCTATCTTATATCCCCAATTCAGTAGTCTGCGTGTAGGAGTTTTTCTACTCTGGATGAATGAAACTGCGACAAGGCAGAGGTATGCAGTACAGTGCTTCCTTGAACCAGCCTTGCCATCAAGAGGGTCAGGCTCTAAATTTATTTGGTGACCACTCAGATAGATAGAAAGTGAACCTGCATATTACCATGACTGCCTCCGTAAGTTTCGGTTTTTAAAAAAAAAAAAAAAAAAAAAGGAAAAAAGCAAGCCTTTTGATTTAAATGATATATAGATTTCATATAACTGTCAATAGTTTGGAGAGTGACTTTTGGCTATGTCATTTATTTACATCATCATACTGTGAATGTTGTAAAATTCTTCAGAGTGAAGGTGATTATAGCAAAATCTAGACAGAGCACATGCATACCAATCATTCGGTCGTAATGAGTTAGTGTATTTACTTCTAGTAAACAAGTAAGACTGAATTTTCAGCTATCTGCTATTGGAATGTTACTTATATCTTCAAACTCAGGATATTAAGAATGCAACACTGATTCTTAGTGTAATTTGTAGAGGGTTTCTCTTTGCTCTGTGCTGACCTCTGTAGTTTGCCTATATGATTGTGTCATAAAGCTCTTTTCATTTGCTGAGGGGATACTGGGTTTGAATCTTTACTTTTTGAATAAATTTAAGGTAGAAAAGCAAAGCTAACTAATTCCCTCAAACAGCAAAGCATACAAGAAAATGCCACCTTTTTTTTTTTTTTAAGATGCTTATGCATTATAAACAGGGATATATTATTTTCCTATGGCTAAAAATTGTATAAATGATATGCATGATGGTATGATTTAGAAAATGAGAACCAAATAGCAAGCGTATTTCCTTTTTTCTGGGTTTTGATGGCTGAGCATATTAACAAGTGACAGTGTCACTTGTTAAGGTGTCTTAGACTAACCTCTGTATGGAGGAGAGATGGAAGACAGCCATTGCACACATGGAATTTCTAGAGAAAATATTAAATATTAGAATTCTCTGCTGAATTCTTGCCATTTCCACACCAGTAGATCCTCTGCGGGGAAAGACATGAGGAGTGGCACATGGTTCTCAAATATGTAGCTGCATTAATCTGAAGGTGAGGAAAAGAGTGAGGATGCTGGAGCTGTTCCTGCTAGTCGGGGTGCTGGGAACTCACTTCTGGAAGACTTGCGTTAGGTTGGTTTAACAAATCGCTTAAGGGCTTTCATTATTAGCAAATGAACAGTCTAACTGAGTCCCGCTGGGAACTACATATATGAAAGTAAAGCACACTTAAGCAGTCTGATAATGAACTAGAGTGATGACTGTCTGGCAGGACTGAGCTTTACTAAGGATACTCTGGCTATGAGTTTTGAAATTTGGAAAAAGATGGTTGACTGGAGTCACTAACTTATCTACTGCATGGGAAGAAGCATCTTTATCAGGTTCACAGTGGAAGTGTGACTGACCTCTTAGTTTTCTCTGGAATTCTAAACTGTAGTAGCAGCCAAAAATGTTAATTTTTTTTCTACAACTCTGAAAACAAGGGAAACCAAAACCTTTGAAACTTTTATTTTGAATGCAGAGTTCAGTGAGGTAATTTATGCTTTTGCCTGCTTCCAGAGTACGTTCAGCGTAGGCTCAGATGTTCAGGTGATACCAGCAGCAAAACCTGCACGAACCTCCTTGGTCTTTTACCCTCTTTCCTCCCTTTCCCCCACACCCCTACCCTCTGCTCATGGCGTCGTGGGTTTGGCAGCGGTGGCAATGCATTGTGCACAGAGCGCGGGGACGCCTGCCTTGCAAGTGGCTGGATTCTAGATCAACATCAGACCAGTTCATGGGCAAATGGCGGGGTGATGGTAAAGAGAGAGCCAGAGAATTCCTTGGAGCTCAGGGTCTAAAAATAAGGGAAATGTTAGCTTATTCTGCTGTTTCTGCCTTTCCCAAGACTACTACTCCACAAAGGTTCTTTGTTTAAATCACTCTTGCATTAAGCGTGGTGGAATTGCTGGCATGCCTAAATTGCAAGACAGATGAGCGTTAGCACTATTGGTCTGATCATTAGAGTCTCTGTGGTGCTGTAGTGAGGAAATCGGTTTCTTCTGGGTTTGTAGTTTTTAACTGAGAGCATTTTCTTAAATTTTCAATTCATGCATTTCAGTTACATTATCATAGGTTGTTTATATACGTTATTAAAGTATTAAATGTTTTCAGTACAAATAAATGATAGATGGGTGCTCCTGTTGTTAACGGTGTATTGTAGAGAGAGCCATTTGTAAGAAGCGCACAGATGATGAAGGCATTTCGGGACAAAAAAATGTCTGTGACTGAACTTGTAAAGTGTGTTTTTCCTGAAGTGAACCCAAAGGAGCTTCATTGACATTAAGATAAACAGACAACAGGTGTTTCATATTTTGAAAAGGTAATTTACACAGGGTAAGAATTATGCCATGTAAAAAAAAATTTCTTCTCTCCTAAAAAGGCTAGAAATAATCCTTGATGTAAGTCAAAAAGTCTGTAGCACTTCTGGGAGAATAGTCCAGGTGAAAGAAGATTATTGTGTACAGGGCAAGCTATAATAAAAACTGTCAGTTCTGTCAACCCTTCTGTCTAAGGTCTGTAGAGGATTAAAAGGATATTGAACATCATGTAACAGCTGTCTCCTGTGTGAAAGGGATCACTATTGTGGTGAACATCAATGTACCCGTTTAAAAAAGCTCCATAAGGCTGGGTGCGGCTGAGCCATGAGCGGTTGGTTTGGCAGATAAAGTGCTGCTTTCAAGGACTTGAAAGAGCACGGTCCGAGTTCTGGAGAGGTAGTATCAAAGTCTGATTGACGAGTGTGTTTCTTGTGCGTCTGTTGCACTACTGGAGCAATACGGGATACCATCAAGTTTGGCGTAATAAGCAACAAACTATATTGTGTTCCTACCGTGTTGAGAAAATACGAATTAATACGGAGTGTGAAAGGTAATCAGTGTTTCCAGAGAAGTTGCAAGGTGACTTTTAGCTACTTTTTTTTGTAACTCTTAAGGTTTAACTAAGAATACATTGTTGACAGTAATAAAAACTTTGACTATACTTAGTTTTTCTGGGACAGTTTAGTGAATTTTGAATGTTGATTAATACTTTTGAAAACGCAGCAATTTCATCATGCTTAATATGAAACAAGAAAATGGGAAAAATGCTTAGAATGAATATTGCTATGCATCTGTAATATTTAAAATGTTTGCATTTGAAATAAGAGTTCCTTCAGTTCTGAAGTGAATCGGAGGAAATAGTTTACCCGATACATCCTTTACTCAGAAGGTGCAGGTTGGTTTGGTGTTGGTGTGGTTTTGATGGGGGTTTTTTTGTTTGGTTGGTTTTGGGTTGGTGTGGGTGTGGTTTTTTTTGGTTTTTTTTTTTTTTTGTGAGAATGAAGTATGAAAACTGGATAGCTATCTAGATTTACGGAATGGATTTCCTATGTACAGGATATAGGTGGCCCTCAGATTCTTTAGTACAGACTTCAATACTTGCAGCACCTGCTTTTCCCTAAGCACTCATGTGTTTGGCCAGTGGTGTCGGTATAAAGATAAAGCTGAAAATTAAGGTCAAGATAAGTAGATTTTTCTTCTTAAAATGTATGCCATACTTTTGTACATTGTTAAGTTCAACGTTATTTCCTCTTACGTTAATTTTAAATAACTAAATTTGGAAACCCAGATTCCCAAATACCTTTTCTTTCATTTTACAAAGCAACAATCTTTAGGCCAGTTATGTACTAAGTCCTGCTGGAAGGAGTTTACAAAGTCATTTTTCAGAGAGCATGGTAACTTCTTAGCCAAGCACTTGCTGGGAACAACTGGGCCATGGAATAGGTGTCAGGTGTGAGGGCCGACTGCAGTACCTAAACTTAAATTCTAATTCTAATATAATATTTAAAAATAGAAGTTCAGGCACCTCATTTGTTGACTTTTCAGTTTAAATACATCTGGCAGCGTTCACTGCATTAATACACACTATGTAAATGCTGTAGTTTGTACAGAGCTCTTATTGGATTGTTTTAAACTTCTGAAGTAGTTTATTCTTCCCTAACTGGAAGTGTTTGCAGCAAGCTAAGACAGCCGCGTCTTCCATAGAGGACTTTTAAAAAAAAAAAAAAAAAAAAAGGTTAGAAAGAGATATGCAAAAGTAAGAGACTTGCTATTTTTTTAAAGTCAAACCCAAATCCCAAGACCACCTGTCAGCTTTTAAAGCCAGCGGACAAATCAATGTATTGAATTTTTAAAGCTAATTGAAACTGATATCTAGGTTGTTGTTCACGGGAATTGGAAAAATGTAGCAATTTAAATAGAACCTTTTTGAAGAGGTACAGTAATACTGCCCTGGTCTGGGACAGAATATCAATAAAGGGACCAACTAAAGTTCACTAGGGAGGTGCCACAATATAAAGGGTGAGAAATAACTGAAAAGATGAGAAGACCAGGAGTCTCCTGAGCACATCAGGTGCTGTTTCCCATGATAGTTTTCTGTGACAGACAGCACCCAAACTGGTAACTGCTGCCTGAGAATAACCTCAGATTTCTGTTGGTGGCAAACAGGTTGATCCTGCTGGGACTCATGGCTGCTGTCTCTCTGTTATCTAGAGCTAAAGCCTGACTTCCTCTCTGGCTACTTGACCCGGTGTAAACCTAGTGATACTAGTAGTGTCAAAAATGAGAATCGAAGCAGCATTTGATGGACCATGGTCCTGGATGGAGCAGAAAGAGAACTTGGTTATTTTTAATAGCCCCTTCCCAAACATAGTACGCCGATAAACTGGAAACAAACTTTTGTCACTTGGAAATGAATGCAAGAAATGGGAAGGAATAACGTTGAAATGAAGAATCAGAGGTTCATTTTGTGTCTTAAGTTATAGAGGCTGCAGCGGAATAATTGCTGCAGGTAAAAGCGTGTAGATGGGTTTGACGTAAGAGCTGTGTGGTACATGAGTCTGCACATACTGTCAGGCACTGCATGGTTGACATATCCCATTTAAGAGGTACCACTGCGGAGGAAGAACAAATAGGTTTTGACACTCACTGGACTTCATGCCTTTATACAATCGGAGAGCATTGTATTCCTGCACCACGGCAATAAATTTTTTGGGAGACATTATCATAATAACTTTGCTTTTGGAAGTCAAAGATCTCTATGTTGTAGAGCAGGATATAACAAATGGAGTGTAAAAACGAAGCATAGATTTAAAGATGCTGTAAATAAATTGCCCTAGTAAAACTCCAAAGAAGAGGTGGGAGGTGAAAGGTGTTCCATACAGATTCTAGTACTGGTGATGTTAAAATAAATATATTTTTAGTAATGGTATTGATTTGGTCTGAGCTGCATATAACATAGTTACTAATAGAAGTGTGAACCATTTATTTGATTTGCTTGTTCACAGATTGAGTCTATGAGAAAGCACAAGATGGTTGAAATGATTTGTATTTTTTATATATATATATATATATATAAATTGTTTTGATTTCCGATATGTCAAAAGGATGCTACAGCTTTTCTGATTTGGCATGTCCTGATCTACATGCTTTGTGCTACATTATTCTGTAAGCTGCACTGCTTTTTCTGTTTTTAATCAACCCTAATTTATATAGCAGTTTTACTCTGTAACATTATAAATTGGAGAAATAAGATTAAAGTAATGATATAGAAGCTATATAAAATGAAGTGGGTGAAAGGCAGTAGTCTTTGGGGCTATATTGCAATACAGTAAGTGAAAAATTCTGTGTCCCAGTAAAACGACAGGAGGAATTTAAGAGCAGGCAGAATATGGGGCAGTGCTCAGAGCGCTACCTGTGAGCTGACTGCAACGCTCTGCCTGGCTACATTCCCACCATTCAGCGAGGGTTCAAGAGGAAATCCCACCAAGCTACTTTTCTGGTAGCCGCTATTGGCATCTGTTTGATCACAGACCGAGCATGCGGAAGAGATGTTGCGAGGCAAGGAGAGCTGTAGTGCAGGAGCCTACCAGAAATGGAGGTTCTGAAAGGCTGGATGGAGGATGGCAAGAACTCAGAAGATGGATTGAAAAGCGACTGGTACACACTCTCCTACACCGCTCTCTTAAATATCTGCTGGCAGACATCGGGTCATGCTTTTGTATGTTATCAACATTATCCGTTAAAAGAGAGTTATGCTGAAGAATGGTAAAAAGTCATGGGACAGAGAAGTGGAGAAGTTTCAGATGAATGGGGGACAAAAACCCACAGAAAACAGGAAGACAGCCAAGCAGATGCAAAGGGGAGCAGAGAGTTCCTGCACTCGAGGGGGATTTGGAAGTAGATGAGAAAAGAAGAACTATGGTCATGTAGAGAGCCAAAGAAGAAAAGAAAAAGATGAGTCACTGATGAATGGAATGATTTGGAGTCTATGTCCATGTGATTCACTGTCTCTTAAGTGTCCGAAAATAACCTTGTCTGTAAGCGCCATTATTCTGCACTAGGGTAGGAGGCTTTTGTGTCTGAAGACTAACTTTCAACTCTGCGCATTTCTTCCTTTCAATAAAAAGCACCTCCCTTACACCTCCTGTAGCTGCCAGCAGCAATGTCATCTCTGTCTCTAATCCTGTAGAGTGCCTCTATTTAAAATTTGCCTCCTCTGGTCATCTGAACTTACTGACAGAGAAGTCGTCCTGTTTTCTGTGGGTCTGCAGAAGGCTTGCAGGACCCCCAGGTGATTGAAGAAGCAACAGTGATGATGTGGGAGTCTTTCCTTCTTTCTTCAGATATGAACTAGTATTGCCAATTTAGGTCGTACTTAATGTTTTGTTTCTTATGATTCCCGTGCATTACTAACAGGCTGGGCATTTCTCTTTCCAGTGCTACATATCCAGGACCATGATACCTGCCTGCTCCTATAGTCTGTGTTCACTGCCTTTTATACAATTTCTGATGCCCTTTCAGAAGTGTTCAGAGGCGTTTTGGGGGGATTTTATCTGTTTCTCCTATAGTCCAAAATTACGTGTTCCATAGTTGATTCTAACTGAAAATTATTTTGCCTCCATTGTTACATTGCACAGACACAACAGAGTTCTCAGTCTTGCTTGTGAGAGTCCCTTCTTCTGCTTCTTGACTTTGAATGCAAGCAAATATTCTTCTAAGTATCATTTGTCTTTGCTACTCACCAAACCCTTATATGAACTGTTATTGTTTTTTGGTGTTTAAACCTGGCACCAAAGTCTCCCCATTGCTTTATAATGTTTTTCTCCTCTTCTGTCCATTGTGAAATGTAATGAACAGGATGACAGAAGGGTGTAGGATTTTTTTTTTTTGTTTGATTGTTACTTTGGGTTTGGGTTTTTTTTTTATATAAGGTAAATAATGGCAGCAAGTGTTTTACAGCTGCCAGCAGTAGGTTCTCACCAGTGGCTTTCCATTGCAGTAGAGGATCTTTATCCTGAAATCTCTTTTAAGTGAGTGTATATATGTCCAAATCTCTGTTCAGGGTTGTCCTTGACCCTATCTGAGTACAGTAAGATCAAATGCGGAGAAGAAAGCCTAAGTTCTGCAAGATTAGCCATAAGTGGTTAAAGGATTGAACCTCAAGAGAAAAAAAACTGTGATGCTCTTCACTTCTGTCATCAAAGGCAATGGGCATTCAGCTTGGGAATTACAGATTTATCTGGCAATGATGGGTTTATTTCTTTCTTACATGTGGCTTGCTTATCCCACTGTTTACCATCCCCAGCTCAGGGTATAGAGAGTGGTGCAAGAGACTTGGAATCAAGAAGAGCCTTGACATCAGAATTGGGTCTCCTGTGCAAACTGGCGTCTAGTTCGCTGGATGGAATCAGCTCTACCTTTCTCTTAAAATTAATTGACCAAAGCCTCAGGAAGTGTGTCAGAGCATTATTATGAGACCTGTGTAAAACTGTTATGTGGGCATCTGGGCTATTTCTCTGAGTAGTGGATAAAGTTTTAGAAACATCTACAAAAGAGCTGGAAGCCTTTTTTCAAAATGAAATTTCACGTAAATGGATTGGGATTTAATCTGCTTCTAAACCTCTGCCAACAGTAACCATGATAAAGGTTATTTGGCCTGTTTAGTGATGTATGAAAATTTGACAGATTATCAGCAATGATCCGTTGTGGAATATTACTCCAGATTATCTGTTTCACCCCTGGCCTCTCAGCATACATGTGATTGCACTTCAGGTAATATTATTGCCAGTTAGATAGACAATCGCTCACTGCAATTTTAGGTAACGATATAACTAAATTGTCCTTTGTTTAGAATCAAAAAAGTGTTAAGAGCTGATCTAGACTTAGAAATGAGACTATCTGTTGGTCCAATATATGAACTTTAAAATAAAATGCTGGGTAGAATTTCAGCAATGAAAACAATGAAAACTATTTATTGAAAATTAGTCTTGGCTATGGCTTCCTTTTCTATTTTTCTTCTGTACACAAGAGTAGAGAACTGGTTTCTGGTATCATTTTTTCCTAAGGGAAAGATTTTGGTACAGAAATTTGTTACTTTTTTAGCCTTTCTTTTCCTTATTTGATTTCTGTTCCTCTTTATGCATAGCCATACCTCATGGTTTCTTGCATCTTTTTTCCCAACGGGTAGTATGTGTTCCAGAAATTTGCAGCTTATATTTGTCTATTCCATTTTTCTTTTTTATTACATTGCAAAAAAAAATTCACTACTTTTGGAGTGCCTTTTCCTTTTATTGTCTTCAGATGTGTGTAATCTACAGCCCTCTGTGTTGTGCATTGGGGTTTTTTTGTTGTTGATTTAGTGTTTTGGGTTGTTTTTTTTTATTAGCACCCATGCAATTAGAAGTCAATTGAATGAGTTTGTGTGTGTACGTGCATGGTTTTAGGTGCTTATTTTACACAGACAAAATTGATAGATACAAACCTGATAGCTGATAACGTTGGGCTACTGCATAAGAATCCTTTACATGCGTTAATTTGTGTCTGGAAGAGAATTACAAGCACGCTCACCTTAAACAATAAATAACTTTAGTGTCGCAACATTTAAAAATAAGAAGTTAAAGATTATCAGTTCACGGGGGATACATATGTATAGTTTAACACTGTTCAGTAAGATGTAAATTTTGAGCTTGGATGTGTGGGAAACGTGAATTTCTGTCATTATATAGTCACAGGCATGTCTATAAAGCTATGCCAAATGATAATATTTGCATAAATGTTTATATAAATATGCTATACTTGCATAGCATTTGTAGGGGTTTTATATCTAACTTAATTTACCATTTCACAATGAGGCTGAGTTGAACCAACAGCTAAGTGCTTCCAAAATGGAAAATATAATTCCTTTTCTTTGAGTTCCTCAAGTTGGGGTTTAGTGGTGCAATGACTGTGGTGTTGCCTTTTACATGGAAATCGATACGAATATGAAGTGAATATGGTACCTTTTAAGACTCAGCATAGCCTATACGTTTGTAAAGGAG
Source organism: Sula dactylatra (assembly GCA_013389905.1). Taxonomy (NCBI): domain Eukaryota; kingdom Metazoa; phylum Chordata; class Aves; order Suliformes; family Sulidae; genus Sula; species Sula dactylatra. Next base: position 356,552 of record WEKW01003697.1, on the reverse strand, counting down.
ATGCTGTTCCATGAACAAATAGGGGAAAGACTGATAATAGGGTGTTTTCTGATAGTCGGAAGGATTTTTCCTGTAGTTTTCCTATGTTTTCCTATGTTTTCCTATGTTTTCCTATGTTTTCCTATGTTTTCCTATGTTTTCCTATGTTATGCTGAGGTTTGTACTCTGAGATTAGCATAGGTCTGCCTTTGTCTAATGCTCTGTATTTTTATGCGGTCCAGAACAGTATGACCGCTTAAAGAGATGGCTGTTTTTTCAATAGTGACCGTGTAGCTCTTCGTTTAAATTTGGTAGGAGCTGGCAGGTGAATTAGAGAAGTTTAATCTAAATTTCTTGTTTGTCATTTACATGATTTTGAACTAAAACCATAGTAATGCCATAACCTCGTAAAATGAAAGGTGGGATTTCATAGGGTGGGAGGACAGTTAGAGAAAAAGGAAAAAAGTGCAGTACTTAATGTTTCTTCATATGGAGACGTGGATGTGGAATTGAAGCTCGTGGTAATTGTCGGTGTATTCCCTTAAGCCTGGTGTTTTGCCTGTGATTTTTGAAGGATCAATCACTTGCAGCAATTTATGTAATAACTTTCTGGTGGGCGATTCTACTATTTTATTTATGTTTTTTGCCTGGTTCACCAGAATGCAATACCTTTGCTCCTTGGTACAGTAAATGCACTCTGTAATATCTGTTATGGTGTGGTCAAAGGATAATTTATTGTCAGATAGAAAAATAGGTCAACACTAATGTCACTTGATGATCAACCCCCCAAGTTTAATAAAACACCTCACCAGCATGCATTCTGCACAGTGCTTGATGTTTTATTGGGACTACGGTACCTTACAGTACCTAGCTATAGCGGGAGTGTAATTACTGAGCTGTCAGGGTGATAAGTGGGATTAATGGCAGCGTGGTGCACTTTAGTCTGCAGAGTGCTCAGAGAATCAGAAGATGGTATTATTATAAAAGAAAGTCTGGACTGGCATATTCATGGCACCCTCCCCTCCTCCCCAAAGCTCACATTCAAGTTTGCATTACCCACCCCCCCAAGAGCTGACATTTTCAACAGCTGTTATTTGTGAACCAGCTCAAAAATCAAAACAGGAATAATTTGGTAAAGATGCTTGCGAGCCACAACGGGTGATCTGGGCACTGCTTATCCTGCTAGGTGCCGTTCTAGTCAGTTTTGACGTGAGACAGTTCTATAAATAATCCACAGAAATGTGTTTTATGTTAAATGCAATTCTTTTGGTCTTGGTTACAGGGCTGTTGTGTTTTAAAGGAAAACACATTCAGGAAAGTGAAGGGCAAAAACTCTTAATGGAATCGTTGCCTTTTTTAAACGCGTGGTTTTCCACTCCTGTTATTTCCTACTGCCTACACAGGCAAAATGATCATCCGGGCCCTCACAGTGGTGTGTTTTGTCTAGTGTTGTTGTGGTTTAGCCCCAGTCAGCAACTGAGCACCACACAGCCACTCGCTCACTCCCCCCACCCCTGTGGGCTGGGGAGAGAATCGGAGGAGCAAAAGCAAGAAAACCCTTGGGTTGAGATAAGAACAGTTTAATAATTAAAATAAAATAGTAAGAATAGTAATGATAACAATAATAATAATATAATACAAAGGGATAATGAGAGAGAATAAAACGAAACCCAGGGAATAAAGGGAAAAGGGAAAAAAAAACCACAAGAGCTGCAACCGCTCACCACCCGCTGACCGACACCGCCAGTCCCCGAGCCGCGATCGCGCCTTCCCCCGGCCAACTCCCCCCAGTTCACATACTGGGCATGACGTGACATGATATGGAATACCCTTTGGCCAATTCAGATCAGCTCTCTTGGTTGTATCCCCTCCCCTCCCGGCTTCTTGTGCACCTGGCAGAGCATGGGAAGCTGCAAAAGTCCTTGACTAGTGTAAGCGCTACCCAGCAACAACTAAAAACATCAGTGTGTTATCACATTATTTTCATACCAAGTCTAGAACACAGCACTATACTAGCTACAGTGAAGAAAATTAACTATCCCAGCTAAAACCATGACAAGTGTATTTCCCTTTTTTCTGGCCTCTGGTACTAAAACTTTGCTGTCTTTCAGTCTGCTTAGAATGCTAAGAGCATCCTCTTGACTCGGCGCTCCGGCCACGTCAACCCTTTGAGGTCCCCGCTGGCCTGCCTTTGCTTGTTAAGGCATTTATAACATGTGCCTGTTGGTGGGTGGTGCTGGGCAGCGGTACGTTTAAGTGCCCCAGCTAAACCTGCCGGTGCTCTTCTGCCAGAGCCACAGCCTGACTAGTTGAACTAGTAGACCACCATGGTGTTGAACCCGGATTTGGCTTTATCAGATTTCCCAGCTTTGGCAGCCTGTGAGACCTGTTTTCCTCTAAATATTTCCTCTGGGACCTTTTCCCCGTGACTAGTTCTGTGAGAAAATCCAAACAGCAGCTACCACATGTGCCTTCAAATTTTGCTGGTGCCATGGTGTCTGCAATACCCACGTAGATGATAACGAGTAGGAAGATGAAAGACTAATTAATCTTTTACTTAAATGGCTTCGCCTTCTTATTCCACCCTTAACTGAAAAAAAAAAAACAAACCCTCAAAAAAAAAAGAAAAAAGCAATGCCTGTGATTGACAAAGGCCGGTTTTTCACTGCAGGTATTTCAGGCATTTCACTCCTTTTATTGTGCTCTTCATTTCTTTGTGCATAGCCCTTTGCAGCTTTTCTGTGTTTGAAAATGTTCTGTTCCAGCCAGTTCCGCAGTGTTGTTACCTATCGCTAAGTAACAATAATTAAGGTGGACTTGTGGAACTGATGTAGGTAGTTGTGCTCAGATAATACGTAAAAAGCTAATTTTATTTTGTTTTCCCTAGATTGCTAAAACCATAATTTTTATAAATTCTGTATGTCAGTGAAACAATGTTGAAAGAGCATCTGGAATAATTTAATGAATTCTGAAATAATTAGTAGGGTGGCATTTGACCTATGATAATCATTGATATGTAAAACCAAAAGCGTGTACAAAAAAATACCTTTGTGTTCAACAGAGAACCGTTTTACTTCCTCAGCTGACTTTTACCTTTTTTTTGTTAGCTTTGCTTACTGCAAATTGCATAGACTACCCTGAGGGCATAATCCTTAGATGGGACTTGTGCAAGCAATCAGACCGGGGCATCCTCATGGATGACTATGCAGGAGCAGACAATAAATCTTGGCTACTTAGTATGTTTTAATGTACAGTTAGGTTTTGTCATCAGGGATGACAAGAAGAGGGTCTTAGGGAATTCAGCTGGGAGAATACATGAGACTACTGAATTGTTTTCAGAGGTCACAGGCGTATGACAGGAAACCTGTGGAAAAGTAACTTGAAAATTTATCAGCCATTCTTATGCTTTGGCACATACAGTACAAAGTAATTCCTTCCTCTGTGGAAATACTGTTGCTTTTGTCTGTCTGATTATCCGACATCCAGAATTTAATCCACAGTGACGCTTCCAAAACTTCGTTAATAAATTCAGATTCCCAGCACAGATGTTTTTCAAATAGAAAAATGAAATGATCAGACGTTTAGCAGTCTTGGATTCCAGGGGAAAAAATTACTTCTAGGTAATCAGATGTTGTTTCGTAATACTTTGACATGCGTAGTCCGTATGTTTGTTACTGCCCCCAACTGCCTTCCTTTGTAAAGTGGAGTCAACAGAACGTAACCAGTGTTGAACGCAAGTCAATAATGGTCATGGAGTGCTTGGAGGTTTTAAATACAAATTTTAAGAAAATGCTCTGTATTATTCCTTTGTGGCATATCCTCTACCATGCTAACTTGAAAACCTTATGCTATTGGCAGCAGTTGTACTCCATGTCTCCTTGACACATTTTCTTTTATTCCTGTAGATGCTTAAAGTGTGCAGATGCCCCCTGTCAGAAGAGTTGCCCAACTAATCTGGACATCAAGTCATTCATCACGAGTATTGCGAACAAGGTAAAACCAGGCTTGCAGTAGTACATGGAAGCAGATAACGACAGTTACTTGCAGTTCTGTGAGTGAGATTGCATTTCAAGGTTTAACTTTGTAAAGCTTTAAAAAAAAAGTGTTTACAACAGATGCTTTAAAAGTTCAACAGTCATCTAATTTTTCATTGTTTTTGCTGCTGTTCTGTGCCCGTACAGATAGTCCATACTGCAGATCTACTTCGTCATGTCACTCTTCCTATAAAGTTTTTCGTTTTGATGGTCTTCAAATATAATGATATTCCAAAAACTGAGCATTGTGATGTAATTATTTAAATTTGTTGCTAACTGAGGTATTACAGTTACAAACCTTTTCTTTCATTAACGATTTTTTTTTTTTTAAGAAATGACTATTGTTTAAATTTGTTTTGGGCAGAAATTTGGCATGGAGATGGTCATCTCAAGGAATGTTTTCTTGTAGTTTATAGTAAGAGGCTCTGGTGAATGCAAATGTAGTCAGTCACTTAGACTATTAATAAAATACTACAGGAATAAATTGAACCCCCTCTTTGGAGTTACTGTACCTTTTCCTTTCTTAATAGGCTATTATACTATAATCATAATGAAATCTTAAAAACATTATTCTGATTTGTGGTTTACAAATGACTTTTAACAGTCAGAAAGAGAAATAAATAAAGATGACTGCAAAGTTGATATGACAAGATTAATTAGGCTGTCTGGGATAGCCTAAAGATGACTGGATATTGATTGCCCCATACCTTTTAAAACTTCTCATCTGTGGAATCATTAGCTGCCGTGTGATTTATTTGTCTGTATGAGCCCATCTAGACTCATCATGTACTGGGGGTGCTACAGAGATGTTCCGGATGCATTTTTTTGCTCTGTTAGATGCAGCTGAAAGGGCCAACGCAGCTAAAGCTGGAGCGAAGTGGGCAACAGCAGCACTGCCACGTGCGAGTTAACAGCCACGTTGCTTTTACTACGCTGTGTGTTGTACAGAGAAGACACTGGTAAAATCTGCACCTTAACAAGAAACATTAGGATAAGAGGAGATATTAAGATACATGTATCAATTATAACATAACTATGTGTTGATGTGGTTTACAGTGATTGGCATTATGCCCAGCATCTGCATATAGACAGTTTTCTTACATAATCTGTATCCTGCCAGGGCAGCATTTATTTTCATGAATGTAGGCATCTGTTTGCGTCCACAGTATAGTATGCGGCATATTGCTGTTTATTACCTCTTCCAGGCATCGTGAAACAGGCAAACGGAACCGAGGAGGTACAAGGCAATAATGAAACTGCTAGTCCCCATCTCATCGTTGGGCTGTAGTTTTTTGAGGAAAACTAAAGCCAGTTTTATGAAAGTATTTTACTCGGATGCTCTTTTCTTATTAAGGATAAGTTATGCTACTGCTTTGGGTAGGGTGGGGTGATGAGTTGTTGAGGAAAGAAAAAGCGCCTGATTATGAAAACATAAAAGTTGGGAATAAGGAACCAGGGAAGATGGACTGAAGACTGCAACAGAAGATGTCAGAAGAACAATTAACATCAGCAGCATCCTGGAATGAGAAATTTGATGGGTCTGTTAGACTCTGATAGCCTCAGAAATACGATGCCCCTTTGTGACTTGGCACAAAGTGTAAGTCATTCTGAAGTCTGTGAATCCATTACAGAGCAGAGAAAATCAAGGTGGGGTGACTGCAGAGCTTTGAGAGTTGTATTTTAGCAAAGGTATACTGGAATAATATTAGGAAGATGCCTGAAAGGTGTAAAGGCTTCGCCTGCTGAAGCCAATGGGTATGCTCTCACAGGTTTTAAGAGGGCCACATTTAACCTGTCAGATGGTCAGTGAGGTGGATCATCCCTATAGAGTTTGGGCTGTTTGATGATAACTCTTTTAAATCAACTTGGAAGCTGCAGATGCTAGGTAGGACTCTGGTTTTGTCCTGAGCAGGTGACCTGATCAGTTGCTGGTTTATCAGGAAATCCTGCTTTAGAAAAGAATTGCAGTATACTACTATTCTCTCAGGAGATTTAACATTCTTTACAGAAAAACCTAAGTATCTTAGATTACTGAAACGTACTTACTGCCTTTCTTTTTGGACCCTGTTCCTATCTATCAATAGCTTCTGTATCCAGTCTGAAACTAGGTTTTATAAAAGGTATACGATGGTTTTGGTAACCACTTTTACTTCATGTTGATGCCTGATAATAGCATAGACAGCGGGACACATTCACACACGGGAAGTTTGAAAGAGTCAGGTAGGCGGTTTTTGCTAGCCGAGATGTTAGGATGGGCACTTGCATGCCTGATGTCAGTGCTGCTTCTGTGAAATCCAGTTCCAAGTGCGAGTTTACGTACAGTCTTACCCTTTGCTTTCTCTCCTTACTCTATTGGAAGAAATCTAATATAGCACGGTTGTGGAAGCATTTCTCTGCAGGGGCTGTAATGCTGACTTGAAAAACAAACAAACAAACAGAGAACCAAGCCAAACAAACCCAAAACAACTAGAAGTGAGAAAAACCCCCAACCAGATATGTTTAGCAAATAGCTGAAGTCATGGGCTGAGAAACAAGGCTAGGAAGTCCTGCATACTTGTGGCCTCCGTGTCAATGGCTGTGCCTCCTGTAATTTATGTACCAAGCAACTTCTCAGGGAAATAAAGAGAGCGTAGAGGGAACCCAGCCTTCACTTGATGGCTGCAGTCTGCGAGGCTGAATTTTCCTTTTGATGAATTAGTTTCTGGTGCCTTTGCTAGAAAATATTTCTGTTATTACAAATTCTGTTCTTCAGAAAAAGTAAGGGTAAATTCTTCTGGTTTCCTTTATTAATAGGGTTTTTTTCTGGGTATATGTGTGTACTACTGTTTTTATACTACTGCGCTTTGAAACTCCTTGCGTTCTGCCAAGCAAGCAACAGATACAAGGTGGAAGTTGAGACGGGGGTACAGAAAGTTGAAATGACTCGCCTGAAGTCATGACCCTGGCAGAATCCGAGCGCCCACTACCACGGCTGCTCCCGCAGTGTCCTCTCCCCTCTCCCGTTCTGCTGCTGCGGTGGTTGGGTACCTGCACCGCGCGCTTTTAGAGCAGATGGAAAACAAGAACGGTGTGCTTTTGAAAACCACACTAAAACTGCTAACATAATTTCAGGAGTTTTTAATGGAACCAGTAAGTAATTTTTCACTTTGTCATGCATTTTTTCTGAACTTTTATTGCAATAATCATTTGGGTATCATTCAGCAATCTGCTTGCTGAATATCTGTGTATTATTGCTGTGAAGTAAACACTTTTATGTGATCAAGGATATTTTACACGTTGTTGAAAATCCTTTTCAAAAAGTTAAATCTTTTTTGCTGTTTTCACCTTGGAAATAAACTTCCTTTTTTAATCCAAAAGGTTATAAATATATCTGGTGGCTCCTAGACCAAATAAACAGGTGAAGCGTAGAACATTCAGGTATCTGAGGTCAATAACTCCAGGAAACTGGGGTACGCTTTCTAGGCTGATCAAAGTCCCTCTCCTGCTTCTGAATCTTTCTTCATCACTCGAGAAACTCCCTTCAGCAGGTTACCCTTCTACTTGTTTAGAGGAGAGTCAATTCAGTAAATTCCTCGTCCTCATCCCTGTGTAAGCAGTAAGCAGTACCGCACGCAGGTATTTATTTAAACATGATTCATTATTAATATAGAGTATTTAGACAGCAGCATACTGAAAATGAATTACTTTGTCAGGTATTTAAGAGCTCTATTGTACGTAGTTTGTTTTGTTGGAAAACTGCTATAGCAATCATAAAAGGTCAGGGATTCTTGTTCTCTAAAGCCTGAGGCTTTTTAGATATTTACAGGCCGTGTACAATGTAGCTGTTCTGGCTGCTCTGCCTTAGACCTGAGCTCAGGAGTAGAAGAAGGACGGGGAGGAGGGGTTGTTTCTGGGTTGAGAGGGTAATTGAATTGCCAGGCTCAATGAGCCTTGAGCCTCTTTGAGAAAAAGGATGTCACTTATGCTGTATTGTGTTAGCCGCTGTGACTCAGTAGAGTTTAGGCCACAACTTCCATTCTCTTTTTCCATACAAACTGGATTACAACTCCACTTTATAAAGGTACAATCTATTCTATTGTGTCTTCCCAGTCAGTGTTTCTTGGTTCATACAGACAGCTTGCAATTGTGTCTCTCGGAGACCAGACTTCAAATTCACCCCCCACACGTTACTACTTTTGTTTCTAAACATCAGAATATGGCAAACAAGTATTCTGACTTCCAGCTGTCCTCTCTTTAAATGCTGCCTTCGCAGCACAAAGTGTATGTTCTTTGTTTTATAATGCACAAGTGCCATCTTTGTTATTTCTTTCTTTAAAAAGAAAAAAACGCTAAGAAAAAACAGTGTTCAGCTGCTGCAGGGGAAAGCTTCGCCTTCTGCCCTGAATGAGTATTGGGGGCGATTTTAGGATTTTATGTCCTCCTTTCCCGACGCTGATAGGTCCAAAGCAAGAAGGAGTTGGTAAAATGGAGCTCCAGCACCCCTCATCCTTTAGGGCTGGTGCAATCAAATATTGTACAGCAGCAGAAAATCCTACCGCTCCCCAGAAGCAACTCTCAGCCTGAACACTTTGCAGGCTGTGCAGCTGTCCTGGTAAGCAGAAGTGTGTGCCAGAGGAGGCTGCCTCTCGGAGAGCAACAGCTGCTCACATGCTCTATCGTTGGCAGTGTTCAGTGAGACGGTCTGGGAGCTTTTTGGTATCAGACACCTTTGTGGTTGAGTCGTTGCGTCGAAAAACGACTGTTGGTTCCGTTTAGGCTTGGGGATATTGAGTTGTGTTACATGGCACAGGCAGGAGGAGTGACTGACTCAGCCTTTATAGTCTGAGTCTCTAATGGAGAATTGGGGGTGCAGAAGTATCTTTTGTGTTATCAGTACTCAAAAATCGCTGCAACCCTCAGTTACTAGCTTTCACATTTTTATCTCAAGTCTTGCAGTATTACAATGACTCTCCGGACATCGAGTCAACAGTTTTCTCTTTTTTTCAGAAAGACCATCTTCTCCCATATCCCTTAATAATAAAGATAAACTTAATAATAAAGATAAACTGATGAGCTGACACATCAACCATTTTCTAAGAGACTTTATAGGTGGCTGTAAGCCTTCTGGTGGTCAGCATTTGAAAAAAACAAACAACCCCCCCCCCCAGAAGATAATAATAAAAAAAAGACCCGAAACAACAAAGCCATGCTGCCCTCTGGATAAAAGGTTGTACCTGGACTGTGCAGAATGCTGGGAGGGAAATGGGGGAGAGAGAATTGAATGCCAGGAAGAGTACAGAGGAGGCTGTGAAGTTTGGGAGATTGAGGGGTAAAGGAAAAAGTGTTAGTGGTAATATACTGGAAATGAGAAAGAAGAAAAAGTGGGTAGACAAAGAAAGGCAAGAGACAAAAAGCTGTGGGATCATTAAGAGGAAACAAAATGAAGAAAAGATTGTAAGGGAGAAAGGGGGGTGAGAGGCACAGGATTATGACAGGTGAGAGAAACAGAATGATGGTTTTTCTGTGCCAGAGGAACTCTGAGTAAATTAACAAAGGACATCTATATGCCATTGCAAAGACTGTAGAAAATCATGAGTCACAGTTCATATGTAAAATACTGTAAGTGGGATACAGTTAATACAGTGAAGGATTGCAGAAGTCAGCTGCTAGATGATTGGTAATAATTATATACAGATATGCATCACAATTAATCTTTAAGTACTACTTTGAGGCCCCAGGTTTTTGAAAGTGCGTTTTATTCAGCTTTCTCTGTTAATCTTTGTGTATTTCAGGTCACTAAATACAAAAAAACATTTAAGAGAAAAAGTAGTAATGGTGTTAAATTGATGCACTTGAAACAGTGACTTTTCTTGAGATGTCTGTTTGTACTTAGTGTAATGGAATGGCTGACAGCTGGTTTCAGTTGCCATAGTGTAATTATGTAGAATAGACTTTTGCGATGACACTATGTCAATTAAGGAATCTCTCACATTCTAGACTACAAAGGACAAAATGACAGTACAAGATATTTCTTCCGTTCTTTTTTATAAAAAGATAGTGACACTGTGTGAAATTACAGTCCTGTTACGATGACACAAGTCAAATGATGTGAAAGATTTCTGGATTGATTAAAAATCATCAGCATTATAATATAGAATATGTATGATTTGATAAGTTGCTGTTACGTTTTGTTCGTTCTTCTTCGGAAGATATTTTGGGGGGGGCTGACAGACTGGGGGCGTTTCTTGTTATATTTGAAGTGGTGTGTGTCAGTGTGGAAAAATGCTACTTATATAACAACATACTTTAAATAGTGGCTCTTCGGTATGTGAAAATATTTTAATCAACACATCTCGAGTAAATTTTTAAGCTATCGCAGAACATGACCTAGGATAGGAGGAGGCCCCATATTTTTTGTTAAGTCTTGCTTTTTTTAAACTAAACCCAGATGAGAAGGAAATTACCACTTTTTTCTTCCTTTCTCTTAAAGTATTCGCTCTGTCCCCAAACCCTGATGAAGTCAGTCTATTCATTTTTATTACAGAAAGCATAATAGTGCATATTCTTCATTGTTTTTGAGAAAACTGTGATATCAAAACACCCTGATGCATAATGAATTTATATAAAAAGCTCTTGAATTGAATGGAAAGAAAAGATGCTATAAGCATTTCCTGATAGTAAATGCAATTTATTCTGGTCCTTCAGTATTGATCCTATGTGTTTTAATAGGTTTTTTTCAAGTAAAAAACAGTCTCATTTGCATGCAAATTATATAATGCTTCCAAATGATACATGTGGAGATCCTCCTCTGCCTGGTTTCCGCTGATTATTGATGTCTGTTTAAGGCTTGTTTTTGTTCCCTGTGTTAGCAATGTAGTATTTATTGACATTTTGATGTAGGAAACCACAAAACATCCTATCCAGTTAGATTAATTTATTTCTATGGAAGCACACAGGAAAAAAGATTCTATGAACACAGGCACGAGCAGACATTTATCTCATTTAAAAATTCAGAAACATTCTAGTTTTAGAATCGCTCCCTCTGTGACGTCTGTAAGAAACTAGCCAACTGAGTCATCTTATTATTTCAGCATCTAAAAAAAAATTACTCCAGACTGTTAAGGTAGCTTGCATCATTCCGCGCCTTGGAGTAACTTTGGCATTTTAATGAAGCCAGCCTCCCTTTAATTCTGATCCTTTCTCATGTACAACATGTGGTGTGTAGTTACCAGCTTGCCAGGTCTGCATCTCGCGTCTATTTTGTGTGCAGCCTACTACACCCTGGTTTTGTGAAATAAAAGCGATCGATAATTTTTTTATAAAATGTGAATATTCTATGAATATTCTACTTTTAGTGTCACTGGTAAATGTAATGGTCACTAATACACGTTTTCAGCTTAAAAAAACCCGGTTATGTAAGCACAAAGCGTTCACGTAACTAAACATTTAAGGTGCCGTACATATACTACCCTACATATACTACATACTCTCATTTATTACTGTAGTAACACGATGGTTTGCAGTTTTGTAACACAGTTTGTATAACACCGCTTAGTGTAACTTACTAGACTGTACTGTATTTCCCTGCCAGTTCGTGTCAAGTATTGGAAAACATTTTTCTAGTCATGTTTGATACGTTAGATAATAAATCAGCACAGTAAAGGCAGGATAAATGATTAAATAGAATAGAAGGACAACGAGATGAAGCAGCTCAGAGCCGGGCTGCTGAAGTCCTGCCCCCAGCCCAGTCCCCACGCTGGGCTGCGCCCTGGGCATCAGGAAGATTGCAGATGGGCTTCTTTGGAGCTACTGCACAGAGTCAGGGTAGCAGCATGCGGCCGTATCCTGTCGCTGGTAGCGGACAGTATCAATGGCAATGGGAACAGTGGTTATACTGGTGTTCTGGAGGGTGGAAGAGGAGAGTGCGGGAACTGCAGCTCTTTTGCGAGTACGTTATAAGTTTGCCAATGGTAAAATTGATACGGGGTGACTTTCTGTTGGCAGACAGGGAAACCAAGTCAGCACCGAAGCCGTACTTCCCTTTCGACTTTCGGGGTGTCCACTTCAGCACAGCTGGAGCACACTGGGGAAGCAGTGCGAAGCACTGCCCCTGCTCTTCCCAAAGAGAAGTAGAACACTTTGGACTTCAGGTGTGACTGTCTTTTAATTTGTCATTAAAACTTATTTCAGGTGTTAAGACTAGAAGATATATACTCTTTGATACAGTTTATCTAACGTCTTAATATTTAGCACGGTAACATGTACTATATATCTTTTGGTACTCTCATTTGAAGAGGACAGAGTTCCTCTTTTTCTCAGGTGCTACCACTACTATTGGTACAGCAGAAACTCATGGTCATGACAGCAACATCTCAAAACTTCCCAAATCAGGTCCCCACCTTCATATACTCCATCGTGTTTCCCCCAAATTAAGAGTTCAGCAGCAGTTAGCCTTGGCCCCATTAGGACTTCAGTCCCAGCCTCCTCCTTACCGAACTCTGGCACGATGTTCTGAGGCAGGTTTCCCTAGATAGCCCCTCAATAAACCATGATCTCCATCCTATACCCACAGTGACCCTGGTCCCATTGGCCTGGAGTCACTTCCTACTTTAACATGCCCTGTCTTCCTGCAGTATAGCTGTGCTCAAACTTTGGTTTGAGCGTGCAAAACAAGTAAAGTGTGCCAGCTGTGTTGATGCTGCCTGTGGTGGCACAGCTCAAATGTGAGAATATACTTTACAGATATGTAATAAAATTATTTTTAAAAAGGAATAGTTTAACAGCTTTGCATTCTAGGCATAATAACTGGCTTTGTATATTGATTTTAATTACAAAGCCTAAAAATGTGGAAAATCCTTAATGAAGTTAATTAAATGAAAATGCACGTTGTTGTAATTGTTTGCATTGAACCAGAGTTGAAGATAATAAAAATAATAATCCTGGACAACACGGGAAGGGAAAAACATAACACTCATATGTAGTGAAATGTCAAACTGAACACATAATATTTGAAAACTATTTTGTCTTTGAGTTAGTGAGAAAAATCCCCGCTACTAGTTTGTAATTATTCCTTTAGAGTGAAAATAAGGAATGGTTAGATGTAATTAGCTGGGGAGCAGACGTCTAGCACCACTTAAGATGCTGTAGGGTATCTAGGCTGGTCTCGGAGTGCTGCTTCGGAAAGATGTGGTTCTCCTGTGTTGACTGTATCACTTCTGTTGTCTGCATGGTTATGTGTCAGGGACATCTCCAATATAACTAGATTTCTGTGTTTTGCTGCTGAATGGAGCTTACAGTGTCTTTACGGGCTGTTTTTGGCAGCTCTGACAATCTCTGGCATATCAAAACAGTATCATTCATCTGGAAGAGCAAAAATATTTGCTAATACGTACAACTTCCCTTTGACTAATACTCCTTTTCATTGGAATAAATGAGAATTGCGGATGATAAAGTGCCTTACCAGTCATCGCGGGCAAAATGGTTGCGAGTTCTCCCAGAACAGTTGCGTAAAGGGATTGCCTGTTCGGCCAAGATTAGAATTCCAATGGATTTTAATAGTGCCTAAGAAAATCCTATGAAAGTTGTCGTGGTTTAACCCCAGTCAGCAACCAAGCCCCACGCAGATGCTCACTCACTCCCCTCAGTGGGATGCAGGAGAGAATTGGAAGGGTAAAAGTAGAGAAAACTTATGTGTTGAGACAAAGTTTAATAGGGAAAGCAAAAGCCACACACACAAGCAAAGCAAACCGAGGAATTCAATCCCTCCTTCCCATGGTAGGCAGGTGCTCAGCCATCCCCAGGACAGCAGGGCTCCATCACGCCTAACGGTGACTTGGGAAGACAAACGCCATCACTCCCAACGTCCCCCCTTCCTCCTCCTCCCCCAGCTCCATGTGCTGAGCATGAGCCATGTGGTGTGGGACATCCCTGGGGTCGGTGGGGGTCCCTGTCCCGGCCGTGTCCCCTCCCAGCCCCTTGTGCCCCCCCAGCCCCTCGCTGCTGGGGTGGGGTGAGGAGCAGAAAAGCCCTTGGCTCTGTGCAAGCCCTGTTCAGCAGGAGCGAAAACACCCCTGGGTTATCAACGCTGTTTCCAGCACAAATCCAAACCACAGCCCCTGTACTAGCTGCTGTGGGGAAAATTAACTCTATCCCAGCCAAAACCAGCACAAAGTACACCCAGGCAGGCTTTTTGTCTTTCCAGGTGATGGACAGGGGCTCATGCGTAGACCAGCACCTGTAAGCAAAAGGTGGAGTTTACATCTACAAATACATTTCTTAAACACTGGCATTCTCTTGCGAATCTCTAGCTGTGTCTAGAGCGTTTGGTTTAACTTTAAGAATTTTATGCTCAGTCTTTTGATATGCTTTAAATGAATTTGAACGTCCCAAACCAAAGCCTTGTTCCCCATTGCTTGGTTATATTGTCGGCTCTTGACACTGCTCTTTTTATTCATGACTGGATTCTTGCTCTATATGGCATAGCGTTCGCTCTGAATAAACACCAGCCTATTTGACAGACAGCAAGTCACAGGCATTGCGTAGGGTCTGCTGTGACCAAGTACTTCACGTTGTTTGAACACTACATCATCTCGCTATTCTGAGTCAGCTCTCCTGGGACAGAGGGGTAAAGATTTTTGTTATAAAAACCAATTTCATGTTCCTGATGGTTATTTAAGATTGGAGTATGGAAGAGATGGTGGAAGAGGAAGGAGACATGTTGGTTTTTAGTCTCTCGGTTATTGCTAGTCAGGAGAAAGCTGGAGTGAGATTCTGGCATTAATTTCTCACTGAAGAAACTTCTGTGGAACCTCAGCGGTGTGCTAGGTCTGAGGGGCACTGTATTGTCTTCTGGCCCTTAAAGGAAACTCTAGCATTAATTCATCTTCAAGGATTTTCCGTGGTGGGGCTTTTAGAGGGGGTGGGAGGAGTGGTAAAATGGAGAAAGAACTAGAGTCTACAATTAAGTAAACTTTTATATTGACTATAGGAAGAAAAGATAGGATGTAAATGGTTTGCTTTAATTACACCATAATTTCATTAATGTAAAGGTAATGTAAATGCAGAACTGCCATCAGTAGTTCACTTCAGTTCACTCCTGGCATTTCCTCTGATGCTCCCTCTTAAGAGAATTATCCAGTCTAAGAAAACAACCAGGGCTTGTTTTCTCACGGCGTTAGGCACTGCGAGCTTTCTAATGTCTGTCCTTAGATTTTTATTATGGAAAGAAATCTTGCTAGCCCTCATATATCTGAAAAGTGGACCTTTTCTGAAGATGCGCGCTGAATACTGAGAATCTGTGAAGTTGTGAATTGTACCTAACTTCTTTAATCAGTTCCCTGGTTTGCTGTTCAGGGAAACAGGAAAATAAGTGTTTGCACTGATCAGTATGTGGTTGAGAAAAAAAGAGTTCAAAAAAGAATTCAGTAGTGCAATATCTATGGGTAGATACATAGGAAACCTTCTCCTCTCCGCATCATGGCTCTGGGACAATGGGCACAGCTGAGCTGGTGTGAAGGACAGGCATATCCGCAGAGATGCCGTGCACAGATGTGTAAAATAAGCTTTTCATTCCCCGTGTCATAAAGAAGTGATAATCTAACTGGCACTTTCTGGTCAGACCTCCAACAAGGGTTACAACTCGGCTACTGCCCAACTGACCTAGAAATGGAAAAAGTATTTACAGGTACGTAATGCAGGCGCGGTGGTTTCCGAATGTAGATTTGTTAAGCCACTAAAAATCCTACAACCAGCTCAGACTGAAGACGCTTTTAACTGCTTTGCGAGATAAAAAGAAAAGTGTTTGCATAATCAACAATTTAGCTGACTTTCTGGTGTCTTTGACATAACGTTGTATAACATGTCGGCGCATTTAAATAATGTTGGTGTTATTTAACGTAGCTATATTTATCTATTATTCTACTAGCCAGTTAAAGAAAAAGTATTTTGTATTTTCTTTTGAATTTTTGCTTCCTTAGTATGTGACTATCTCTCTCTCCCCCCACCCCCTTTTTTTTACTTTGTCTTTTTCTTTTTCCTTCAGAACTACTATGGGGCTGCCAAAATGATTCTTTCTGACAATCCGCTTGGCCTGACATGCGGAATGGTGTGTCCAACATCAGATCTCTGTGTCGGCGGCTGCAATTTGTATGCTGTTGAGGAGGGACCAATTAATATTGGTGGATTGCAGCAGTTTGCTACTGAGGTAGGTAGGACTTGCAAATGCCTTAAATCCTTTGTGTGTGCCAATGAGTATTGTGTAAGTGGTCGCCTTTGTTAATGGTTCGTTTAAGAAAAAGTTGTTACTAATACAGTAAAGATGTGCGAAGTTAGAATAATTATCCTTTTTCTTGCAGCACTTTCAGAAGCTTAGAAATGCTTTTGTAATGCAATACTTTATAGGAACATAAAGAACATTATTTGTGAACAAGATAACTCTAGAAACACTAGTCGTTGAGACAATTTGTTTTATAATGAAAGATTTTTCTAAGCCAGGTGAAATTGTGGATGTTACTGAAGTAGGCTGCATAGGGAAAAAAAATCAGGAAGAAAATTAACTGCATGTTAAGGAGATGTAGAACTGCTCTGGGCATGGGGTAGATCCTCTAGCAGAATTAGTGGGCATTTGTACTGGCTTTGGCGCAAAGGAGAAGTGTCAGGCGATTTAGACTTTTTACCATCCTGTTTTGCCAAAACTAAGTAAGTAGTTTCAGGTTGACCTGAAATGTGTGTCTACGTGCATCTATCTGGATAGATACAGATGCACACACGTGTGTGTGTGTGTAAATTTATTAGTTCATAAAGGCATGTGTATATTTTGGCTACTGAAGCAAAGGCTGTTACTTGCTGCTTGATGTTAGGAAGCCTTCTCCAGGGTTTCTGTCGAGGTGCATGTGCGTTATTTGTGACTGTAGAGTTTCAATGCTCCAGCTTACATCCAAAGAAAGACGGAGGCTACTGCTCATCTGAGGGCATGGAGAATTTGTACCAAACTCATGGTGTCAGCTGGCACTTCACCTGGTCTTTCTGAAGTACCTTTGGGTAAAAATTGTGATTTTGGTCTCTGTAAAAGTGAGGAAGTTGCGGTTGTATAAAAAAGAGGCATATGCATATGTTAGGATTGCACATTTCTATACAGTCCTTAACAGGTGAGCATGTCCCTCTTCTGTATCTTGAGCCACTTTGCTGATCATATTTACAAACGTACGACAACATTCCAGTCATCTTTCCAAAGCCTGAGAAAAGAACTTTATAGGACAGATCAAAATAAAAATGCACATCAAGCTGGAAGTAAGAGATGATATGTCTGTAAGGCCATTTTTTTCCTCTGCTGTTGCTCACAGACTTCATGACCCACAGCCATTGAGAAGGGACATGATTCGATGAGCAAACGTTGCTACCTGCTGCAGTTCTTCTGCTTTTATCCCTCCTTCCTTCTCTCCAGGAGTCTTGTAAAGCTTCAGGAGCACCTGCGAAACTTTTCTGCTAGTTGTTGCTGAACCTTCTGTCCCCTCTGTCATTTACGTAGCCATCCACTTCAATTTTCTTGAGATTTGAACATAGAAACGTAAGAATCGGCACAGTTTGGACCAAAGTTGTCATTTATGGGGCGAGGTTAGAGGCACTGAGCTGTATTGGTTCTACATGTATGTTCAATAGTTGGGTTTTCTCAGTCAAGAGGCAATTTTATTAGCTTTTCTTCTAATGGCCTTTATTCCTTATATGTGAAAATTTAATTTTTGTTGCAAAGCAGAAGACTTATTTTTTTCTCAAAAAAAAAAAAAAAGATTAAACAGTTGTCAAGTAGATGATAAATACAATGGTGAAATATTACTGTTTAGAAACCAAATGGAAGTAATATCTGTTAAAACTTGATTTGTGTCTCCTTTTAGCCCTAATGCTATGATTAATAGAGGGGAATTATGGCTTGATAGATAATGCTAAATATCTGCCATTTTTCTTCAAAAATCTTTAGAAATCTATTAAAAAAGCTCAGTGCTAGCACAATGATTGATAGGAAAACTGCAGAGAGGATGAATAGCTCAGAATGGCTTCTCTCCTAATGTTTCAAGTTTGTTTAATGTGATATTAGTTTCAAGAGTTCTAACAACATAAAATTGTTATACAGTTCTATTTAATACTCTAGCAAAAATAACATTTCAGTACATTTTATTATCCTTAATATTTTTAATTATTGAAACTATTTTTAATTTAATAAAAATATAGTTAAGGTATTTAAACTATTATTTACCTTAATATTTAGTCTCCTAAAACGTTAAAATTAGTTGTTAATAACCTTTCAATTTACTGCTGTTTAACAAAGAATTTGTATGTATTGTAGTGCTCATAGTTAGTAATAATAGGCAGTCACTTTTGTAATTAATACTTTTTTTTTTAGCTTTCACTCAGTTAAATTTTACTACGACAGTATGTATAGTACTGAAAAAAATATAATGGTATGACTGCTTCCAAGTAACAGTTGTTACAAAAATATAGATTAAAATACTGAAGAAAAATCGTAAGTTGCTGCTGCTCGGACAAAAAAATTGGCCCAGAATCTGCAAGCGAAGTGTGTTCACAGCTTTACCTATACAAGTAACTTAGCAAATTGTGTAATCTGGGCGTGCAACACGTGTTACTCTTAATGATTGCTGCATGGTAATTCTCATGCACTGTGTAATAGTTTGTCCCACAGGGGCTTATTTGCTGAAACCTCCATTGTGCATAAAGCCAGTTTTAGACTTTTTTCCTTGGAATTAGTCTGAGGATCATACACTTGATGCATTACGAGAGTGAGCGCTAACAAAAAAGCACAACTGCTAGCTGAGATAAAAGATAAAATTGCAGTAAAGCAGGAATGTGGGTTTAAAATGGAAAATACATGGGTATGACGTATGCCCCTTTGTGCTTTGGAACAATGACTGATCATCTGTTCATACTGCAGATAAAACTCCCTAATTGTAAAATATTTGTCTTGCATGCGGTAGAACAAAAAAAAAAAATTGGTACCTCACGCCTCCTGCATTTTCCTTCTACCCTTCCATATAGTTTTGTACCTATGTGAGGCTCGTTCTCAAAGTAAATTGTAATCCAGTCTGAAAAAAATGTGGATTTTGACAATTAAATGTTCAAGTGGAGAAAAGGAAATGTCCGTTTGTATTTGTGATGTAGAATGTGTACACTGGGATGCAGTTACCACGGTAACTGTTGCATCTAGAGAGTAACATGGAGTAAAAGCTCACTATTATAAATGATGAGTGTCAAGCGCAGGTTACACCTGCTACTGCACAGGTCAAAATTATATTAATGTCTTTATCTGTCTCCTTTGCCCAAGTACTTTAGAATCAGGAAACATCCCTGGTTTTGGAACGCAAGTTCAGTGAAAATATACTGAGATTGCAGTGACAATGCATACAGGCGTGAACTATATGACTGTCAGTCCCACAAAATAAACTAAAATTACCGGTTACTCAAGAACAAGTTTGTAAGCTGGCAGTAAAAAAGAAGCACGATCTACTACGTTGTCTGTTGTAGCATTAGTAGGAAGCCCTCAAAATCTTACATTTCTGGATAGACGTTACCGAATCTGAAGGTTCTCCCGTGTTTCTAGTTAATCATTCTGAATGAAGCAGCACAAGCAAAACAGAAAATGTATTATTTTAATCGCTGTGTACTAGATTTAAATACTAGATCATGTAGCGCTGCGACTCCTGCGCCAGCTACAGTTCTGGCGGTTTGTTCCTCCCTGGAGATGTATTCTGGCTGCTGTTGGAGCAGCAAGAAATGGGAAAAGGAAACTTGATATGTTTTTTTTTTCCTGAAAAATGCATTGTACAAGCGTACCTGCTGTTAGCCTCAGCGGAGGGCCTGGACTGGGAGATGGACTGCGGCGAGGGACCCCCGCGAGTGCTGAACCCCCCTTCTCCCCCGACCCACCGCGGGCAAGGAAGCAACGGCTGCCCAGAGGGCTTGCCATGGAGGGGTGCGTGGCGCCCTGCGGCTCCGAGCCCCTCTTCTGGTTGCGTGTTGACAGGTCTGATCAGTCTTAACGTCACTGCAGGGAGAAGGTGGTTCTCGTGGAGCTGCGGCTCCTGCAGTGCGACGGCCGTGGGGTTATGCCTGGGCCCCTCACCGTCACCGGCACGGATGGGCTGCTGCATCAGCTGAGGAGGGTTGTTCTGGGGAGCTAAGAAAGAAAAATCTGATGGCCTGTATTAATTTTTATTTTAACACATCTTTAGGTTATTTTCTCTTTTAAGTCATGTTGAAATCTAAAATAATCATTTATAAAATTTTAGACTAGTTTGAAGGGAATGGTGTATCCTTCTGTGATAGTTCAGGGATGAATCTGAAGACTTCCGATTTCTCAGGCCGATGCTGAAAGACTTGCTGATATTTGGACAAATTATAGAAACTTCTCTACAGCGTGTTTTACAGACATTAAACATTATTTGGTTTTTTTTTAAAGCATTTACATGAATGTTGCTGTGTCCTTTTTAGCGGTGGGATTAATGAGATTTTGAGGTATGGATTCTGCAGTATCCTCGATCCATGGGTTTTAATGGGACTGGGGTAATGTAGGCTTGAAAAGTCTTGAATGAGACGATTTAGGCCCTAGTTTTTTCAACACTCGCCTACTTGCATAAAAGTTTACAGTATTACAACCTTGGCTGTTAACTTGTGGAGGGAGGATCAACAAGTTTTCCTAACAAGCTCACGTTTGCGGAAAAACCACTTCCTGTACATCCTGTGCTATCCACTGCAACTACATGAAATTAATTGTGCGATCATGTAATTTGACAACTTCATGAATATAACTGAGCATGCAATTTGCTTCACCTTTTATTAAAATCTGTGCAGAGTACTATTTTCTCCTTTAAATATTCAACTGCCCCATGTTAATGTAAACCAGCCTACAGACAAATATCCATGGAAACCAGTGGGAAAGTGTGAAACTAATACAATCGGTTCCTGAATGTTACCGATTTCGTTGCCTGTGTTTTTCTTTCTGTGCTCTAGCAAAATCTAGATAACAAATCAGAATATTCTAATCTGTTTCACACTAAAATAAATACCAGCTAGTTGCTAATGTCTGCGTCAGTAGCTGTTTGCTATCTTATCACCTTAGCGAAGGATATTTAATGGCAAACCGGACTAATAAACTTATTTCTATAGCCTTCTAAGCATGGAAGCAGGCATTATGGCTCAAGAATATAAAGGATTTAGTTACAAAGTCAAAACTGATGTTACTAAAAGATTAACTTTTCGCATTGCTCCTTCCGTTTTCTCCATTTTTTTGTATTTCAGTCTTTTTCCGTTGATGAAGGTTTTGTGACGAAGGTGAGAGATGAAACAGATGCACCTTTTACTTCAGAAATGTGACCACCTGTGTATGTCTTGCAGACTACCAGATATGCTTTCTAGTACCTATCCTATCTTGTTGCATAAGATTAGGCAAAGGCTTTTTTTACATTTTAACGTCGAGGTTAAACTTTCAGTCTATTTACTCTTTTATTTAACGCATTCTTTGTCATAGTCCAAAGATAATTTTAAATAAGGGTGAATTTAGAGGAAAACTGTCTGACCATATTTGAATTGTGCAAATAGGTGGAGAAGGGTATCTACAGTATATTCCTCTTAGAAAAATTCAGATCAGAAAACTCAAAAGTGACTGAAGTGAGTTACTTTCATTTATTCTAATTTATATAGAAATTTAGATAACAATTTTGAATAACAGTTCTAACCTGTTCTAATGGTTTTAAATGTTTTAGAGTCATTTAAATCATGCTTACTATGCCATAAAATGATTTTCATCAGGTTAGCAAAATGCATTTCTCTGAGTCACCTGCCACTGCCAAATGTCACATCTTTTCATCAAAGCATGCTAATACCAGAGTTGTGTAGTGAAGAAAAGAACCAGGATTTTAGTACGTGAGGAGAACAATAAGCTTTTCCTTGCCTGCATTCTGAAAAACAGCTAAACTGAGTTGGCTAAAACTTTCAGGGATAATTGGACTTGAATCGGATGCTCAGCAATAGTTTGCTTAAGTGGGAAATATTGTGGAACCTTCCTACGAACTTGTGTTCGCGTGCAGTGCCTGGAATTGTGCCCTTTGTCGAGAATCCCGAATGTTTTGCAACAAGAACCAACCCCGCTGCAGTAAGGGATGTTTGATTTGCACGGGAGAAGAGCACAAACCTCCAGATTTCACACTGAAGAGAGCACGGAGCAAGTGCACTCACACCTTTACATGTTAATGTAATGCAAGTAGGGAAACTGTAATATGTTAAAAATGCCTGAATCAAGAGAGAATTTGTTTCAGTTGTTGGAACTCCAGCAGAATAGATTGGCTGTTTTGTTTTGGTCAATTGTATCTCACTTGAGGACAGAGTCTCCGTAATCTTTTTTGTAAACCGGGATATCCTTTCTGTGGACGCTGGCGGACGTGAAGCGTGAGAAGTGGGTGGAATCTGTGTGGGTTTGGTTTGAATAGGCCCTGCGTGGTGAAGTAATGATGATTGCACAGTATTTGATGAAAAGTTAAAGAATAAATGCTCAGTGTTATTAATGTCTATCAATAATCTATCTAACCTCTTCTGTTTGTGTATGAGAGAGCCAGAAGGAGAGGCAGACACGGGGATGATGGCCGAGTCTTTGCACTGAGAGATTCAGCTTTAAAATTCATCATTTGGTCTCATTTTCCTGAATGGGTCTTGGTTACAAAGCACTGCAAAACAAAAGGAAAACTCCATCCAAGCAAAAATGAAATCATCTTTTTGAGGGGAAGCTGGATAAGAAAGGCAATAGTATTGAACTTTACTTGCGTCCTGACCACAGCCTGAGCGGAGAAAAATCAGAGAGGGCAGTTGCGTATAATGTGGCATTGAACACTTGCAAGTTAGTCATCTCTGCACACCAAAGGATTTGTACAGAGGAATTCGGTGATGTTTAATTAGGTGAATTACAGAGTAGGGAAACTTCACCATGAGGTGAGTGAAAATCTTTTGAAATGCACTGAAGCAATTTGCTATGTTCACACAGTTACCCTGCCAGCCTTAATATGCAAAACTGCCACTGAATTCCAGATGGCAAGATATCGCCGCACAAGCTGGCTGTGCTGCATAAAGACAGTTTCACCCTATTTGCAAATAGGCAGAATTAAAGTTGACCATTCAGCCTGAACTACTAGGATTTGCTGCATGAGTGCTTGGTTTCTGAAGCTTAACACTGCACTAGAGTAGTGTGGCGCTTTAGTATAACATTTAGTTGATGGGTATGACTATTCAATAATAAATATAAAAATGATTGTGTCAACAATGAAGTAGATTTAGTGATAAATTTATTAAGCATATGCATATTCATAGTGTTCGATATGCACATTAAATGTGCAAGTTATATCATGTGTATTACTGACTAGCCTTCTAAAACAACTGCATGAGACTTTAATGGAAATTTGGTGTCATTCAAGCCATTTCTGTGTGAATGTAACAAAGCAGACATTTTAAAAATATCCTATTGCGTTTTGGTTATCACAGTCTAGTTTCACAGTACAATATAAGCTTTTCAGCCTGTGAAATCCATTAATAACCACATTAAACCTTCCCATATTGTACGAATTGTCAGGTTTAAATGATTCTTTTTTGAAAACAATTATCTGTCTCTTGCTTCTTGCAGTTTGTTAAAATGCAATGTCAATTTACAAAGACTGGGGGAATTTGACACAGAAATTTTAGAGGGGGAAGGAACTAATCATTGGTTTACCTAGCATGAGTGCTCAAGTACGCATGAAGAAAATGAACATTGATTCAAAACATAAATGAAAAATTCTGTTCATGAGTGGAATTGCCAAAGTTTAACTTGAAAAACCCTCGCTTCTTGAGTTCTAAGGAGAATAAAAACTGCTGGTAAACTTGTTAAATAGCTTAAATATGATACTTATTAAGGCAAATGACAACATATGTATTTCAGAGGATTAGTTAGT
The DNA here is from genome assembly GCA_013389905.1 of Sula dactylatra. Lineage (NCBI taxonomy): Eukaryota > Metazoa > Chordata > Aves > Suliformes > Sulidae > Sula > Sula dactylatra. Next base: position 332,581 of record WEKW01003697.1, on the reverse strand, counting down.
ACTTATGGAACACAGTTCTGCATTGAAATAGATGGGGAACAGTGCTGTGTTCTGGTAGTTTTTGAGGTGCAGCTTTGAAGTGTTTTTGCTATGACTGCTGAGAATCCCAATGCAATCTTCTATCCTTTTGGTCTAATATTGTGCTTATGCTACAGAGATATACTCCTTGCGTTAAATATTTTCCCCCCTAATGGCTAAAATGAAACAAAGATGTAACTATGCTCTTCCATGCTCCTAATCTTTAGTAGCCTGCAAGAGCTGTGAGACTATTCTTTCCTTTTATAGGTTATACAAGGTAGAGACTCCGTTCCTTCCCCTAGAGTATGTAAATGCAGAGGACAGTGAAGTCTGGCTTACTGAGTGTAGAATATTTCTGCCTTAGCCTCCTACCTGTAGGCCTGAGCAAAGAACTGCTTTAATGCAAGTCTGAAATGAACTGTGTGACATTGCAACTAGGTTAGAAGCCCATTGTGCTGGGTTCTGTATAAATACGTAGTAGTCGTCAGAGACTGTCCCAAAGTACTTCTAGTAGTCAAGACAGAACGGAGGAGGTCATCACCAGGAGAAGCACTGAGGCATAGGGAGAATGCTCTTAAGTTTCAGGTACGCCTACAACTTTTGTACACCCGTTTACAAAGTGGAGAACATCTGAAGTAGGTGATCAACTCACATGAAATAACTCCTATTAGAATTGTCTAAGAGGAGGCATCTAAAGCATGGGTTCCCTTTGAAAATCTAGCACTGAAGACTAGGGGCAGTTCCTAAAAAAAGTTTCAAAACCGCCTAAGGTTGGTTACCGACCACCTCTAAAAAGTCAAGCCATAAGTGATTGATCCAGGGTCACACAAGAATGCCTCTTGAAGAAGCAAAGCCCCTTCACTGGTGTTACAATCCTTTGTGTCATTCGCAAAAATACTTTTCTAGCAGTAAGAATAATCTGAACATTGTTTGGAAGGAAATTTTTGGTGTTACAAAGATTCTCTGCCATCTGGCTGACTTAGTATCACTATTCTGTTACCGGTAGTGTGGTTCCATCTTCTCTGTAAAATTTACAGTGGTGAAGGACCTGACCTCAGACGTTTTTAAGACAAAAAGAGTTATACAAGGACCAAGCCCTGCAACTACAACATCCCTCACAAATGCACACGTGTCAGCTGGGAATCCCTATAACGTTACAAAGCCATCTTCAGTAATACGTCAGTGATATGTGACAGTACTAGCAGAAGCTTCCATCACGTTATTCATAACAAAATTTAAGGAGGGAATGTAAAGTATGTAACCTGTTGAACGTATTGCTTTTCAGGTGTTCAAAGCTATGAATATTCCTCAGATCAGAAACCCTTCCTTACCTCCTGTAGAAGACATGCCTGAAGCCTATCACGTGAAGATAGCTCTCCTTGGCGCAGGACCTGCAAGTTTAAGTTGTGCTTCCTTTTTGGCTCGATTGGGCTATTTGAACATCACCATATTTGAAAAGCAGGAGTACCTCGGTGGCTTAAGGTAAAAAACAATGTCAACAAAGCGCTATTTCTGATGGCTGTAGAAAGCATAGCAAAAAATATTGTGCAAACATAGCTTATACATGATGCTTCTATCTTTATCAAAGGGAGAGTGTAGAAGATTTCAGATTTGGCAAACTTATTTTTTATTTAAATAATTCATCATTCAAGTTAAAATAGATACAGTTACAGGCAAGCTTTAACTGAAAATTTGGTGGCTATCTCCTGTATTCTCTTCATATGACCTCTAAAATTCCAGGGTGCAATTGTTATTATCAAATTAACACTTCAGAAAATTACGTCAGGAACCACGTTCCCGTATCCAGAACTTTTAAAACAAAGTACTGGTAGCTCTACTTAGTGAAGGAGTTAGTAGATGTTTAAAATGCTTTAGACAGATACTAATTACACGGAAAATTTTAAATCTAGAATGCTTTCATGAACTACCTTATGCAAATAAGGTGGCAGTGAATGAATCCATCATGTAAGCCTGGACTTACAGCTTTGGTAAGCCATACCATAAAAGTTAAACCCGCTACAATTCTCAACCTTCAACAAATTGCAGATACGGAAAGGAAGGTGCCTTTGCAGTTTTCTTGTATGGTAAACACTTAGGTAATATTTGCATGCTGTCATGTCCTTGACACTAGAAGATTAATTTTTACCACTGTAAAAATGGCTGAGATCATACCTTATAAGCTGGTTGGAATCCCTAAGTATAAGATAAAATATTTCAGAAACTAACTAGTGGATAGCAACCCATTCAGAATTAAAATTAAATTTTACGTGTTGAAGATGTACTCACACTAAAGCGTTTACAAAATAAAAAGTGAAAAGAAGCAGAGAAAGAAGGGTGATGCGCTCGCATTTCTCACTGCAGCATCACTGAAATCAATAGAGTTGACACCGTTAATGAATTTGATCCATAATGTCATAATGTCAAATACTTATTCAGTGCTCTGGAAGATAGAGAATCAATGCTGGAGAAGTTGAACTGATTACCTGCATTTTTCCCAGTGAGGTTCAGAAGTATTCTACCTAGTTATCAAGGTGTTAATACATAGGCATTTAACTGGGGAGCTGTTTTACTTGAACTGGTTGCTGTAGAGGATTGTGAATTTAGTATATGAGATACCTCTTCACCTGTTGAGCAGCACATGTTTTCATAATTACCAGATTTAAAACCGGTTTCGTTGCTGTAAAGTCTTAAGAAATAATGAGATGTTTCTAACAATGAAGCTTTACTTGGTGGCAGGTTAGACTCGGGTTGGACTCGGTAACGTAATACGGTAATTTCTGCGGTTGCTTACAGTACAATGATGAGGTTGCTTATTGTGTGCTTCATATTTGAAGCAATGTGATCTTAAGTTACATCTGTTCTTCATGTTTTAATTTGAATTTAAGTTAAAGCTTTGTTGTTCGTTCCACTGCAAAAAAGCCTTACACTAAGTTTTATCCTGTTCTGTTAGTATCCTTAATGGTCAAGCAGCGCATTTTAATACGTCTGTCTGTCTTCTGAGTCTTAAAAGTCTTACGGTTGGACTCGATGATCTTAAAGGTCTTTTCCAACCTAAATGATTCTATGATTCTGTGAAAGAACACATAGCAATCAAGGTCAAACTTTACTTCCTTTCATTGTAAAGTTTCACATCTGGTTTAAGGGCATCAATTCCTTTTGTCCTTATTTTAATCTCGGAACAAAAGAGAGGCTGGCCTGTGGCAGCAATCATCCTTTATTGCTGCTGTAAGTCTTTGCAGTACATCTTTTAACAAGTTTACGTTATTGATGGGTGTGTTTTCAAGGCTTCATGAAGTATCGCAAATGGCTAACAAGACCAAATTAATTTCGGAATCAGCTCTTTGGAAGGGCAGCGCTTGTGCCCATTTTAGTTTGCGCTGCCTTTTTTTAAGTGAAGGATGTTCCTTCACATACATGTTAGGGTCATAGCTGACTTTAATATTTAGACAACAGAAAGCTGTCTAGGGATTGCAGTTCCTGTGGTGTGATAGTTAAGCCTAGCATAAGTCTGTGGTTGTCTGGACATGTCTGAATTTTTCACATTCACAGGAAGATTTTTCTACATTTCACCAGCTGTGTAAAAATTATGCTTTACAGTACAGTAGGCATGAGCAGATCATGATCTTGCTTGGAGACTGTGAACAAGCTTCACTGCTCATGCTCCTAGCTATGCCACGGGTTTACAACATAACCAAAATATTTCTCTCACTAGGCCAAAGGGGTGTTCCTTGAGGCAAAGTAATTTGGCACCACTGAGAAACACCAAGCACCTCTCCAAGCACCTCTAACTTGGATCACGTTTGAGGAAGAGGTGAATTTGTGGGACACTGTTGCCACCCACTGCATCCCTTCTGCATTTCTGCCCCCTTCCCGTCTCCCCCTTTGCCTCTCCATGGCAGAGTCAGAGACTTTCTTCTGGTGCTGAAAGAAATTTTAGCAGAATTATTGATGTACCAGTTGACTTTCATAAAATGTTTATTTTCATGGTAAAATGCATGCGTCTCCCCACAGAACTGTGTGTATTTGCATATGAACATATATGTGTATTTGTATGTACATATATGTGGGTTTACTACACAGCACAAAGCTATAAGTAAATGTTCAATGAGCAAAAAATTGTTTACAAATTCTGACAGTGGCATAACACAGCAGTGCTGTTCTGGATGCTTCTAAGAGTCATGGAAACGACAGGCCTTCAACAAATACATGGGTGGCTTGGAAAATAGAACTTCCCTTTTTTTTATTAGATTTCTTTATTGAATCTCTGTTGTAGAATCATATTGATACATTAGTTTCTGCCTCAGACACTTTTTTACATAGCATGACCTATGAAAGTTGTATAGTCGTGACACGTTCATTATATCTGATATTTAGAACACTTTTCATTGCACACTGCTCAGGAAAGGTTAAAAAAGGGCAGTATTGGAAATGATAAGGAGGAACACCAGTTTCTTATCAATACAATTAAAGTTGATGGAACTTAAAAAAAAATAAAACCCTTCTAGCCTGTCAAAGTTAGATGCTAAAGATGGTGTGGTCACTAACAGTATGTAAAATAAAGCCACAGTGAATCTCTTGTGCCAGTGCTTTGTTATGGAAATTATAGATCCATTAATTTGGCAACGGATTAGACTGCTTGAAGCTTAGAGATATCTGGGGAGAGACTTTCTCTTTTCTGCATAGTCAGGGGTTTTTTGTCTGCATTGAACAAAAGTTCAGTTATAGAACTTCAGTGTGTTTACCTGTAACGTGTTTTACGAGGAAGATTTTGAACTGACGTAAGTAGATGTCATCTCATTGGAGATAAAGGTCTGTACCAGTAGGTATAAACTGAGATTCTATGCTGGCACTGCAGTTTGCCCATACAAGAAAGCTGTAATTCTCGGAACTTGAAGATGTCATTCCTAATCTTCCCCAGGGGGAAAAAATGCCAGCTAATAAATGTTAAGTCAAGAAGCAGACTTGAGACCAAGAGCTGGTAGAAAATTACTGACTTTGTCCATCCTGGATGATCATAAAAAATGTATGAAGTAGAAATGGAGGAGCGCACAGTTTTAAATACCATTGCTCAAAATAACATATGGAATGCTTTTAAAAAAAATTATGGGAAATTTGATTCTTTCTTATTGGATAGCTTAATGAATGGTTCCTAGAAGATCACTTTGCTTTTAGTAGTCTTGAGACCTTTTCTTAAATGGATGTCTTAAGTTTGCTTAGTTAAATATTCTGGTGAACAAAAGGAATGGAGCTGAAGCTCTTTCGGACCCAAGCTTAACGTACGTTCAATGGTTGCCTAGAGTGTGGGCAGGATTGGCCTCAAGGTACTGCCTTCCTGGCCTACAATTTAGCATTGAGTGAATAATGCTGTTTTGTCACTCTAACAATTTAAAAAAAACCAACGGTCAAGCTTCAGCACATTTTCATTCACATATGTCAAAATTATCTATGGTGTGTTATAAGTATTGAATTTTTAACAACTAAAAAAACCACTTTCTTCCTAATAGCTGGAAGTTTTTCACAGGCTTTTTTATTTATTTTAGCACGTCTGAAATCCCCCAGTTCCGATTGCCGTATGATGTAGTGAATTTTGAAGCTGAGCTTATGAAGGATCTTGGAGTGAAGGTAATGAAAAATATATCCTGTCTATGTATAGCTCAAAGAAAAGGGAAGAACAACTCTGCCAAAGATTAACAGCAAAATGTCATGCACATTAGTAAAGAACAATTAAAAGCTACACTAGACAGAGGCAGGAAGATGCTTCCTCTTGCTCAGGGCATTTGTCTGTCTCCTGTCTGAATGCCACTAGTTTGGAAAAGGGCAATCAATAGCTCTCATCTGGCATGCCTGCATGTGATTAATTGTCTGCAAGAAACAAATTCCTAAATTGCTTTAGGGGTTCAATGTAGCTATTGGAATGATTTGATTTTTTTAATCGAGTTTTTTTCATGCAAGTTTGGCACTACTTAAAACATTCATATTCGATACTTCTCTTTTCATTCCCTCTCCCTGACTTTTATCTTAATGGTTTATAATACAGTCTTGCATCCAAGTTAATTTTATAATAAAATGCATCCAATTAAACAAAGTGTTAACATGATCATCTATTATAAACAATAACAGTCATTCAACTTCTTGGAAAGCGATAGTTATGCATTATTCTGTTAAACAAATGTGTGTTGTTTATAGATAATGGGAACATTGCTTTATTGTTAATTTAGGGCTTGAGCTGAAGATTTAGATAGTATTTACAACTGCTGCACATTTTAATAGAAGTTACAAATATAGAATGTATCACTGGATCAAGTTTTTGAGTACTGGGAGGGATAATATATTTTTAACATGACACTAAAGCTTTCAGTGAAGCAAGAAATTCTTCTTGGAATCTTTCGTGTTGGTTCATATTGTAAAAGCAATAGGCTGTTGTCACAAGACCCAAGTGAGAACCTCATCCTGCCAAGGTTTTATGAAAATGCTGGTAAGATGTAAGACAAGGCTTTAAATGCTACAGGTCTAATTTTTCCACTCTAAAGATCCCTTTGCAACCCTTGAAGAGCCTGGCGGAATGGAGGTTGAGTTAGGGATGGGGCTAAAAACAGAGCACTGAGACAATTTTAGACAAAATTGCTGGGCGTAGGCTCCTGGGAACCCTCTGCAAAACTCCGTTCCCCAAGGCGATGACGAGGTCTCCAGGATGGACCGATAGAGCCACTATGTCGTCTTGACCTGCAAGTCCTCTGCGGTTTTGAAGTGCGGCAGAGAATCTCAATGTAAATTTGCTTCCAAGCTCTGCCATTGGTTTGCAATTGACCCTTTGGCAACCTGGTTAACTAAGTACCTTAGCTTTATACCTCTATAAGCTGGAAATATTTTCTGGTGTTTATTTAAAGCATTTCAAGACTGTGGTCAAAGGCGCTGTATTGTGTGAATGCTCGGTACTGCTGTTTATTCAAGTAATTCTACTGAAATTAGTAAGAATTAGTCAGCTGAATAAGGATTACCGAGCTAGGCCCTAGGAGTATTTTGAATCCCCACATAAAATAGTATTGCCGTTTAAATTCCTTCATTAGGTTTTCATAACGTACGTACACAATGGGATAAAAAAACCAGTAATGACAATTTATGGAATGCATTTTGTTTCCAGTGAGGATGTAGCCTGTATTCTTGAAAGGATTACAACTGTACACGGCTTTTGCATCTCTGATAAAATCTATACTAAATCTCCAAAGACAAAAAAAAAAATTGGTGTTTTAAGTATTGTACACTGTATTTCACATCTGCCTTTTTTTTTTGTTTTCACCAATAGAAAAAGTATATTAAATGGAATATAGGCAGATTCAATAACAAGATATACAGTGACGTGAAGATGAAACTGTTAAGATCACAAAGTGTGCAGTGCTTACACAATGGAGCATGGCATTTTGTAAAGTGAATACACAAGTGATATAACAAAAACTGGGGGAAAACATTCAAGTTCAGAGAGTCTAAAGTATAGAGATAAAACCACACATACCGCGTTCAAGAAGTACAAAATATCAGAAGAGGAATCACACACGCTTTACGTGCTCAAAAGCCTTGGGGTTAGGAGGGGTGTGTGTCTTCAATTCCATGACCTCTGCACAGGAGACCGCTATAGTTGGTTTGCTGAACGCGCAGCAAGCGCTCTTCCCCAGCTCACTCTCACTATAGTAGTTGCTGAGCCTGTGCAGTGGCTGCTCAAAGCAGGATTGCTGGTGGATCGTTACTCTACAAATATTTTGCAGCTTTTGCTTCTGGAAGTGAGCAGTAGTTGAACTGAAGCAAGTGTAGATTATAGGTGCATTTTTATTGCTGTGACATTTCTTTCAATAAATGAACACCAATCGCTGTACTCTGGGCATTGTTGCTTGTCTAAATTAGAATTAAACAATTGCAAGTGTAAATCAAAACTGATCTCAATCATGGGTTTGAAAACCTTTGTTAGTTTACCATGCAGAACAGTCTGCTTCATTACGAGTAATTCGGGCATGCTGTAATTTGCGCAGAACATTCTTCAGACTTGCTGCCATCTCTGGCCCCGTCTTTTGCCGGCAGGTTTTCTGAATCCACGGAAACACCTTTGGCTTCACTGAGGGTTTTTGACATACAGGTGTTCTAGCTAGTGGCCGCAGTGCAAAATTGAGGCTCTGAGCTTTGAGGGTGCATCACAAAGCAATACCATCCTTCCTTCGGGACTGGCATTGCACTCCGGAGGCATACCAAGGGCCTGATACTGTGCGGGAATACACTGCTTGGTTTTCTGTGCGGAACCCCTGTTAATACAGAATAGTGTCATGTCTCTTATTTTCTATATTTCTCTATAAGAGGCTCATACTTTCACTAATGTTTCTGCAATAACCTAAACTGCTTGTTTTTTGATCGGTGTGCTGGGTGATTGTTCCGTTTAGCGCATAGTTCCTAAAAGAGCTTCTTGCTTCCACATCATGTTTCTTAAATTCTGATCTTCACATGGGAAAACAATCTTTTGTAGACAGCACTGAATACAGCAATTTACTGGCAGTAGAAAACTGCCATTTTCAGCTTTACTTCAGTATTGTGTTCCGTAGGCTGGCTTCGTTTGTTTGTTTAGCTTGCTTTAACTCTTTTAGTTTATGGGAGAAACCAAGCTAGCCTGTGGTGGCCCCCATGTGAGGATGATCCGAAGGTACATTTTACCCATATCTAGTTTGGGCCGCTTGCTTAAATCGGAGCCAGCCTGGCCTTTTAAGCATGGCTTGGGTGGAAAAAAAAAAAAATTGCTTTGTTTGTTCACTAGAAGATCCTGTGAGATGTCTGTATGCAGGACACAGTAGAAATTGTTTTCACATTATCACATTAAAAGCAAGTAATCTTTAATTCTTTCAGATAATTTTTGGTAAAGGCCTTGCTATGGATGGAATGACACTCCGTACCCTGAGAGAAGATGGCTATGAAGCGGTCTTTATTGGAATAGGTAAGAAAAGCTCGCTGCCCTGAGTTTTGTCATCTTGAAATTGGATGACTGTCTAAGAATAAATTGAGACTTGTGTCTGTGTTAATAGCAGGATGTGAGACAGCGTCAATTTGATGCATTATGAAAGTATGGAATATAAGGAAAATTTAAAAACCAGGAAGCTGAAGCTAGCTGTCTTAGGACAGTTATTTGTTAAAATTTTCACATTTATATGATAGATTTTTCAGCAAGATGAGAATGTAGCTGAATGGGCTGATATATTGTTCATTGAAATAATTAAAAAAGGGATTAACTAAAAAATTACTTGTAATTAATTGCCATATTGGCCTAGAGCGATACACAAGTTCAGTTTTCAGTTTTTGTGAACAGCTTACTATACACACATAATTACTGAGTCTATATGGAAGCCAGTGATACCACGCCTGGTTTCTTTTCTTCTTTCCTCCATATAAAACATGCAACATCCTTCAGATAGGCAATAGTGAAATGTAGTTATGGGATGGGTTAACAAAATAAGCTGACTTTGACTTATACTAAAACTGGCATCATAGGTCTGTCTTTTCTCATATGCTAGAGTCATCCTGCACCTGCCTGCTATTTGAATCATTGCTTCTTTTTAATGTTAGATTAGAATTGTTATCCATTTACAAGTATTTTGAAGTACAGCTGGACCCATCGCTACCATATGATAGGCATGTTGAACAGGCATCGTCTACAGTTGGTATGAGGCTTAATGCTCTTTATTGATCTAGACGTTGCCTAAGTGAACATAATAGGAAACAAGTTGTCCAACTGTTCCTCCTTCCTATTATTGATTACAGAGATGTAATTCTTAGTACAGCGACAACTGTTGTTTACCATCTGGGTATGCTGTATAATAAGCTTCGCAGGTCTATTCTGTCATGTGATTATAGTACAGAGCGTTGAGATTTATATAATCCTAAATCCTCATGTTGTTAGAGACCTTCCATGTATAGGAATTTCTGATGTGTCATATTTTGATGTAATTGTCTGCAAGGCAATTGTCCAACTTATCTTCTTTATTGTTTTAATCTATGTCTTTCAAACTGCTTTGTGAAATCTCACCAATGAGGGATTAATTCTTAAATAAAGATTTGTCTTCTGAGAGTCTAGCATTTTGGAAAAAATAGTCAGTCATTTTTGGAACATCAGCACGATTCCCCTGCATTTCTGACTCATAAAGTTAAAATAACAGTTCAGTTAAAGGTTAGCAGAAATGACCACTGAACACTTTACACATAGGATTGGAATGTTTGTTTTATGTGTGTGGGTTTATTTTCTGACCTTATTATTTCCTAATAGAAAATATTTTTGGTTAGAAATGTATATAGACAACATCGTGCCCTACAGATGCTAGGTAAAGGGAGACAGCCAGAATTTTAATAAACAAGAGGAGGTATCTGAAGCATATTTCTCCTGTAAACCATGTGTTCACTGACTGTATTAGGAAACAGAGGGTATAAATGCTAATGAAGGATTATGTGTTCCTACAAAGTTTTGTCCCTGGAAGCTACCTTGCATTCATGATGAAGTCGGTCCCCCTCTGTACCCCCACATCTGCCCGTCATCTCTCTTTTACAGTACTGTGTAAGACACTTGACAGTAATGTGGCCTTGCATACTGGTAGTGGGAGATGGAGGACAAACCAAGGGGTTACAGATTTCTAGGGTTAGCTATATTAACGCAATAGAGCATTTTTAAACTCTCAACGAAAGCAGTTTTTCCACCATGAGTCTGTACTGTATTTCTTTTTGTGTTCTTTGCCTACTGAACAAACGTATATTCGATGAAATGTCACATTTGAACATTACCCTGAGTCAAGGTAGTAAAATAATTAGAGTGTACTCTAGTAGAAGATTTTGGTTTTAAACTTTGTTGTCATTTGCTTCTGAATGAACCTGTATCTTGATGGAAAATAAACACGGTAGTTTTCAATTTGCCCTATTAGCGAAAGGAAGAAAAAGTGAATGGGCCTGTAAAAGAAGATGAAGTCACTGATGGGACGAGGGAGTACACTGTGGGGAGTACACAGTGTCATAGCAATGTGATTTTTGAAGAGCACACCTTTAGTCTTGCAAATGAGACAGAACTCAAGAATTTATCAGCCAGGATTGCACAAGGGTCCATGTGATTCATGAAATGGAAGAGCACTTGTGAATAGCCAGCTACATGAGGGCAGGTGGAGATGCAAGGAGAACTTTGAAAGCTACATTCCACACGGTTGTGCATCAGGGAAGATCTATTGCTCTGTGGGAACGTCGCATGAGGTAGGGAAAGTACACTCCTCCGCTGGGTCTATGGAAGGTAAAGCATAGGTGACCGAGGTTTGATTGCTTCTAGCAAGTGACCATATTGAAGAAAAATGAATAGCAAAGGCTTTTTGTGAGAACTATTTGGTAAGGTATTAAAAGTCTAGTCAGCATATTTGCTCTGTTTCAGACCTGAAGGGTAAAGAGCTAAGAAGTTCCCAAAAGGACGCAGGTTAACAGCCTTACTCTAAAATAAATAATAATAAAGAAAGGTGCTTACCTGCAAGTCTTTGCTTACTGAGGCATCGAGACTATGATGGTTTATCTAAAGGTGAAAGACTCTCTTCAGCTGGTAGGTCTGGTGCATTTAGGTCACTGTCTGAAGCTCAGAAAACCACCTTGTACTAGACCTGAAAACAAACAGGTGGCCGGTATGTGTCACCAACCTTTGGCAACCTCTGGGGTCTCACTTTGAGTTACACCTTACCGCCATCCGATCTTATTTAGCACCATCTTACCTTTCCCAGTTAGGCTGTGGCTGTGTGTCTAACGTTGTAGAGACTGATGCGGAATTTGGGGTTACAGATATGTTGATCTGAGGAAAAGCTTTCATAGTTACCTGGGTAAGCGGTAGTGAAGGAGATCAATCTGGGCAATGGCTCACTGGAAGCCAACACTGCCCTCTGACAGCAGAGCCTCAGAACAAATGGTAGGTGAATCTCAGTCGCAGGGTTGCCTGTTACCTTTTTTGCTTTTGGTTGTTCTTTCCTTCAGTCTCCTGGTTTTTGCCTTATCTGAACTGTGTTTCATCCAACTAGCTCTTAATGCTCTACTTCTGTTTATTTCTAGAGGATCAATATGTGAATTGCCTCTTCCCTGTCCATCACTTACTCTCATGTCCTCTCAGTTTCCTCTCTTCAAAGAGGTACATTTTGCAACATCTGGCAGCAGACGTTATCTTGTGTTTTGCATGCAAGGACATAAGAGATAGACTATTCTTCTGGTTTTTTCCAGCAGTCCTGATTTCAGATTACAGCTAAGATAAGTACTAAAGAGTAGTCCATGAATCTCAGTTTCTTACATCAAAAGTAATAATGGACAATAGCACACATGAGAATTGTTTCACAGAACTAAAAGGCAGCAGCCAAACAAAGGGAGGAACAACCTGCTAAATATATTCTGAGAGTCTCTTCTATATTTCTTAGTTCTCTTTTCATTGTCCTTTAGCCTGATGCAATTTCTAAACTTATTCAGTCTTATTTCAATGGGCAATTAAAAATGCTGATTAAGAATTAGAGATGTAGAATGGCAGTCCTTAAAATTTTCATTTTAAAATTCTGCTTGTCTTCCAGTTACAAGTCTTACGGTTTTGTTTTGTTATTCACAAACATTAATGAATAAGAATTAAATCTCCCAATTGAACTTTCAAAGTTTTAAAACTGACCTCTAAAATTATGCATAGAAAAAAGAATCCTTTCCAGATTTGATAGGTTACACTCAACATGCTCTACCTAGAATCAGCTCTGCTTTTTGAATAAGAAACGTTTGTGAAGAATTTGTAATTAAGCTGACAAATCAGTTTGAAAATTTTGCTATCAAAAAAAAAGAGAGTCTTTCATCAGTTGCTGCCTTCTGTAAACACCATTGAGACTCAGGGCAATAGAGAATCCGCATGCTGAGAGCGAAAGGAGAAATCAATGATGGGGTGAGAGGCCAGAGGAGAGAGCACGTGGTCCTCAGAGACGGCAAAGTAAGGCAGCGAGGGGTATCCTACGGAGCACAGAGTAGTCTGAGTGCTTTGTGTTACTGTGTCTCGGTTGATTTTCAGGGTAGAATACTTACAGTTTTTACAAAAACTGTCTATGTGTATGTGTCTCGCTTGGCTATCAGAGCAAATGCAGAAATACTAGGCTTTTGTTACTCATCCTTCTCGAAGTTCAGCTACGTTCTTTGGAAAACCAGATTCTGTGGTTCTGTTTTTTAAGGCTCCACAAAGCATTGTATATTCTTTTTGAAAGAGAAAGTACGAACCAAATTTTTTATACAACTATTTAATTGAATGAAAATGAGTGACCTAAATATTTAAAGTATTTATGGACGTGTTTCAGATGACATTCAAACAAATATATAGACAGGCTATTACCAGAAACATATTTCCTGCAGACTTTTACACAAACCTCTATCCTTATTCTATATTTTATCATAACATTGGGGTTTTATGTAACATTTACATTCTCTTGATATAAAGATCAGCTAAAAATATATCTTCAAAGATTGTTTTATTTGGTAAAGTATTTAAAAAAATCTTAAGCCCCCATTCCCAAGAATTGCTTAGACACTTTGACTTTAGTGTCCGTAGGCTTAAACTTGCAGCACTAACTAACTTTGCAGTTAACTTCTCATTACAGGGCAAATGCAGCTAGTAATGCAGCTTTCTTGTTTCTTCCTCCATCTTGTGATGTTGAATTACTATAAAGTCAGTTTTATTGTATTAGGGTATTCAGAGGTCCTGTGAAATACTGTGCAATGGTAGATGAGCATACAGAGTAAATCCAAGCAGATTGTTGCTTGGATGCATCCTAAATGGTATATCCTGCTTGCAAGGGTTAAAACCATACACAAAAAAGCAAAAAAAAATGAAATCCCTTGTGGAAAGAACCTTTGTGATAATTGCAGTCATTCATAGTTAATTAACGTAGCATTCGAACAATAATATAATCAGATGATTCCATTGATTGGAATGAAATTACACACCAAAAAAAGAAATTAAAAGTCCTAGCATTGATGTACCTTGTTTTTAAAAAAAGCCCTGTGAGATTGATTTACTGTCTCTTCCCCAAAAAGTAAGTAATCTCCTCATGCCTGTTATTATCTTCTGATTAACTATGCAGTGCCACCTGGTGTGCAGATGGGAAGAATATTACACATCAAGAGCTCTGTTCACACCCACCCACACAGATATAAACCTACGTGGCAAAAAGTGAACAGATGTTCATTTTGCTTGTGCTATAGGAAAAAATTGTGCATCGTACTCCTGATTCATAAACTAAATTTGGAGGACATGAAATCTGCATATGGGGCCCATAGGCCCATGGCCAGCACAGACATTTATGGAGGAAATATGTCATATTTAAAATAGTTCTCATTTCAGGTTGTGAACAGACTTTTATTTGTTTGCTTCTCTGGTTTTGTTTTACCTTGTATTTCCGAGTTTGCTTTTTCTCTTCACTAGCTATTTCATTTATCACCTCCAAAGGGAAAAGTTTAGAGGCAGAGTCATTTGAAAACATACCCAGGATTTATCTGTTGGTTGGTTGTTTTTCAGAATTGTTTTCTGTTTCATGGCATTTAAGATGTTCCCTAAAATTATACTTTTAGGCCTTTTTGCGAAGACCTGTTTGGCTCAGCGGTAATGTAGCAAGTCATGTAAAACATAACGCAGCTTGGTTAAAGATACAACTGTAGTATAAGCATTGCACAGCCTTAGGGTTTTAGGATCTTCAGCTCTCTTTTTGGAGGTCTTTTGGTGGTGTTTGGTATTATTTTATAATTTCGTATGTGTTTTGACACTTCATAGATGATACAGTTTTTGCTGCAAGGAAGCTGAAGCCTAAAGGCCAGATAAAACACAACAAGCAGGGGAGAAAAGTAATATGTTGGAAGGTAGTGCGGGAAAGAATGATGTTGGAAACATGATCAGCTAGATACTCAAAATAAATATGTGTCTAGCTCGGTTTCTGGGTTGGTTTTATTGACACTGGTAGACAAGGGTTGTCACTGTCTTAGAATCTTGCAAAGATGGAGCTTTTCACCCAGGATTTTAAATGGGGACAACAGTGGCCTTTCAGGCATCAGTATCCTTATGCAGTAAAATATAATACAGGCTGCAGAGCCAGGGAAAACACTCGGAATTATATTTTATTGTGACAAACCAAAATATTAAAATCCATTTAGCTGCAAAAAGCTGTGAGACTGGTATTAGATATAATGAGAATGAAGTCATCAAGATGAGTCAGGAAGTTAGAGAGTACTTTGAACAGTTTGAAGAGCAACAGTGACAAAGAGCAGCGGCAGGATTTGGACAACACCAATTCAAAATATTTCACAGTTGCCTTACAGTAATCTGAATAATTTTAAAATTAAATTTAAAAAGATTTTTTTTTTTAAATAAAGGTCCACGGGAAGGCTAGTGATAGATGCATTTACAATTTGGTACAGAACAGGATCAAAACTGCACATTGAACTGTAGCTGCATGAAAAGAAGTCCCAAAGAAGAAGGTCTACACAAGTCTGTGCAGTCAAGTATAGGACTTCTTCATAGTCTACCTCCTGGAGAGCCTTAGCTCATGGCTCACATCTTGGAGAACGAATGCACCCTTCTATAACACCATATTTCTTGATTTTCATGTGTCACGTGAAGGGTATTATAAAGAAATTGCACCATAAATTGGATCTAATACAAAACTCATTAGTTTTCAGTATTCATGTTATTCTCGTCTTCTGCGAGTCTTTAATCTAAAAACGTTTTGTTATTAAAAAAGAAAAGGAATATGGTTATATTAGAAAAGGCACTCTGCGAGGGAACATGTTCTTACATGCTTATAGCAGATGTTTGAACTTGCTTTTATTTCCAGCACAGTATCTTTCCTGGAGACCAATGATGTACATACATCCAAGAATTTTTATGCTGGAGGCATCTTTTTCAACTGTTGGCATTTACAGTAAGCTCTTCTTCCAGTTCTGTAGTCCTCACTGCTCCTCTGGATATTGGTGGAACATTCCTAATACACATCGGAAGCAGTAGGCAGTTGAAAGCTTTTAGGGCTCAGATGCACAAAACATTTATTATTAATAGTCTTAGGACACTTTCAAAAAATACTAATAATCTGCCCTTGGGCACCCTTAAGTTATTCACTTGCAAATTACACAGATTTTCATGCTCTTATTTACTTATCTTTCCTACCAAAAAACTACTTAGCATAACAATCTCTACTGCACATGTTTTACAAAACACTCTCCTGTCTCTTTCTCAGACACTGGACAGTTTCCCTGAAGAAATGCTCATCTAAATATAATGACAAAATCAATTTGATTCATATGGTTTTAAGAGTAGTTACATTTTTTATTATTTTAGCAGATTAATTCATCTAACATTATTTAGCACTTTTTGGGAGTGTATTCAAGCATTTATTTTTAAGCATTTTGATGTTTGAGAAGCACATAAAAACAGAAAATATTGAACAAAATGGTGATGGCACATATTGCATTTTCATATTCTGATGTTACATGCTTCAGTACTTTGCTTGCTTACCTGTTGTTTCCAAAAAATGCACTCCACGAGTCAGTTACTTTTATCTTTTAGACGTACAAGTATTAATTATGCTGCCATTTTTTTACTTCCACGTTAATATTCAAACACAGAGTGAGCAACCATCTAAAATACAGCTGACAAGTTGGTGCGTATCCATTTATTTTAGTTGAGCTCTCTTTCCTTGTAAGGAGAGTGCTTGGGGTCCGATATGTATTTAATGCAATCAGCTTTGAAACGTTGTTCTACCTAATACTAGAGGATGGCTGACACAATACAGAATTTAAACAGTAGGTTTAGAAATTCCTTACTTTCCTTCATCTTGCTTACAAAGGATGAAAGGCTGGTTAAAAACCTAGGCTTGTTGCATTTGATTTTTTTATTTTTAAAGATTGTACAGAAGTAGGAAGCGTATCAAAATCTCACTTGTTTAGTGCCAATTATTGGTGAGAAGATGGCAAGCACTTTTCGTGTTAATGAATAAAGTTTTAAGCAGTCTTCTTGTACACATTTATGTCTCATAAATATAATGTTTCTGAACTCATATTCCTGTCACTGCCCACTCAACAAGGGGTGTATCTGCTTGTTGAATTGCACTGACAAGTTAAGACAAATCCTGGATTTGTGTGGTTGATTTGTAGTACTTGTTGAAGGACTTTTAGAGATTGCTTTAGGAAACCTTCTTGCTCTGCCAGTTCTCCGCTTGGGGAGAGCGGTCCCTTGGAAGCCACCACTGGGCACGGGCAGGGCTCAGGGCTTCCATCTGACCCGGTGGTTGTCTTGTGCTTCTCAGGCATCTGCTCCCCTTTTCATCAGTGCTTGGTAGCCCGGCCTTTGTCGACCTGGGAACAGTTTGATACAATGAAGGGCAGTTTCCTCATTTCAGAGGAAAATCCTGACACCAGGGTGTGCTTGAGGCCAGTTTCGGTCCTTCATATAACTAACTTGGGGCACACTCACTAGTGATTCTGTTTGTCTGGGTGGGGTTCACAGTCCGAGGGCCTTCTGAGACTTGTAGCCTTCCTTGCCTGGGGTCTGTGCCCGAGGGAATCCCTCAGTCCTTCTTTCAGGCTCCATGCGTTATTTGAAAAGCTTTCCTATTCCAGTAGTATTTGTCATTTTCTTATCCGATAGCTTCTACCATCATTGGAAAGCACTTCCACTACCTTCCAGATCCCTTTAGTTTTAAGGGGATGGTAGTTTTTAAAGTCAACAAATATCTGAGGAGAAAATTTTGCAAGTAATCTTTAACTAAGCTATGTAAATATTTTTGCTGCTGTGTCTTGAATTTTGAGTGGATAGAGATTATCCAGGCTTTTGAACCACTTGTCATGGTCACGATGCTTGAAAATTGTTCTTTACTATTCCAATCTATACTTTTTGGAGATGCCAATCATATGGTTGCTTTTACTGTGAAATTAAAAGACACTGTGTAAATAAGTACGTTAATGATTACTAATACTATATATATAATTAGGGTAGAGCATGTAACTATTGTAGTATGTATCACATGGCGAGTCTTTTAAAAGAAAGGTTAACACATATGCAAATATTTCTCTGGGTTTGTGTAGCATACCGGTGTGTCCTGTAGGCTTGAGATCAATTTTGACATTCCTTGTGCATAAAGTCACGTAGATAGGTTTCTGTGCACGTTTTATCGTACCAAACCGTATTCAAAATCTGTCACTTCCTTGGTGATGTCACAAGGTGTGGGGTATATACAGTAATTAAGATTCACTGTTTGTACTGTTACTGCTTTCAGTGTATTAATGCTAAATTTACTGTAAATTGTCTTTATAAAACAATGTTTACAAGATTAGAAGACAGAAATAAGCATACTAAGTACTCAGAGTGTTTGGATAATGCTAATACAAATTACGTGTTTACCTAACAAAGGAAAATATTTTCCAAACGTTGCCCTTGACAGTGTTTTCTTTCACAGGAAATCCTTTGGCTATTGTTCATTCATTTGTGCTAAAAATGTAGTAAGCTGAGCATGAACCGTTAGAGAAAGTGAAAATGCATTCAACAGCTAGTACGACGATTCAACATTCCCTCTAATATCTTTGGTGATTAGTTTCATAGGAAGAAAAAAATGAATAATGAGAATTTAAAGATCAACAGGTTTCAGCCAATTAATCTTTAATGTTAATACTGCAATTGTGTTGAAATTACGAGTCACCAAGTAGAAACTTGGGCTGTGTTGCTGCATTTCTAAGAATTGTCAAGGTTTTGCTTGTTATTGTTTCATTGATGTCACGGAAAATGGTATAACTCACTGCAGACTTCTTAGGGTTTTTTTTTTCTTAGAAATAATTCATTGTTGGTTTGTGACTAATGATAATAGATGGTTGTTTATTTGAGTGTGATGTGTATTTTTAAATAGGTTCTAGAAGTTTAGTAGATAATGAAATTTCAGTACCTGGTTGTTATTTAAATTGAGATGACATCATTAACCATTACCAAAGACGATTTCTCAATAGTACAATGTTTATAGCTTTTTCTCTAATACATTGGATTTTTTAAATTAGAATGAAACATATCGTCTAAAAGAAACATTCTGCTTTTATGGTTAGTATATAGTTTAATAGTTAGACATTGAAAATATCACAGTTCTTTATTTCAATATACAGGTGACTTAGACAGGATTGCTTTTCTATTCACTGGGAAACACAGGCCTGATGCTGCTATTATGGCCCAATACAAGTCTTTTGTAGATGAAAAATGGTGGCTAAATTTTTATCTGGGAGAAGATTTCTTAAGCTTTAGAAAGTTAGATAAGGGCTGCTTCAAAACAAAAAAAAAATGCTCCCAGGAAGATTTTACATACTTGGGTGACCAAATAACAGCTGTTGCTTGAGGTTCCTGAGTTTGATATTCTGCAGCTGCTGTAGGAGAAACATTCTTGGTGGCTAAGGAAAAAGGGAAAGCCCAAAATGTGAAGCATTGAGGTGCCTATTCTGAACAGATTTTAGGCAGTTTTAGTTATTTAGTCTTCCCCCGGGTGAGGTGGCTTATCCCCCACGCGCTCCGTGCAAAGCTCGGGAAGGCCCCGGCGGGCTGGCAGAGCTCTTCCATGCGGGAGCCCGAGGCCATGGCTGGGACCGGTTCCTGCAGCCTCTGCAGCTTCAGCGCAGGAGCTCGTGGCATGGCATGCTACGTCAGGGGTTGCTGTGGTTAGCTTGACTTCAAGATCACTACAGATCCTCAAGTTGTCCCACATGATGGGATTTTAAATTGCCTGTTTGTCTCCTTGTGCTCAGAGCTGGAGCTCTTGCCTGTTCCTCGCAGAAAGAAATTTGCGGAGTTGGGGGAGATTGACGCAGAGACCGTTCCGCGCAGGAAGCGCAAGGCGCTCGGTTGTTGTGTCTGTACTAATGGCTGGGATAGAGTTCCTGCCTGTTTTGATGCTGTAGTAGCTGCTTGATAATGCAAATTAACTCCAAGCTTTATTAAAACCCCTTATTTCCTTCGCGCAGAAGACAGAATCTAAAGAAATCACCCCTAATTTTTACAGTCCATGCCGCCTTTGTGCACAGCTTTTTCTGGAAAGCCCAATAAAATGAACTAAAGGAAGTTTTGAAATCTTAGCACTTTTTAAATCGTAGGGACATAAGAGTCTTAATACACCTACTACATTGGCCAGTTGGTTCCTTATTTTTCAAATGCAAATATGGGCCCTTGCATGTGCTGAATGTGCCCTTTATTGTACTGAAGCATAGAAAATACACACTGTAGCTCAGTCACTTCTGTAGACCTGCCATGCTTGCAAGAATGGAATGTGTTTAATCCACCTCGCAGAGTGAATAATCATAGATACAAGTGTGCTGTTCAGTGTTCGTTCAGAAAACTATAGAATACGCAAACAAAATGTTTGGTTAAAGGAGAGTTGAGTGAATTGCAGCTGTGGCAGGAGATGGCAGTTGTTTTTAACTGGAAGCCACGTTCGTTGCCTTTAATTTTTCACTTGGTTAATAACAAAAATATGAATCATGCGCCACAGGATCACTGGAGGGAAGCAGTGTGGTGTGATCCTCTGCTGAGAGTGAGACTTGGGCTCTGGCTATCGGCCTCTTGGCTGACTCTTCATTCTTCTGTACTGTCATATGTCATATGGGAGCAGTGAGACCTAGCACTAAAAGGGCTATAAAAGTGCTCAGTACTGCAAAAGTGCTGCGGAGAAGCTAGACTGTGCTCTTGCTGGCAAACATTCAGGCTGTTTCTTGGAGCTAAAGAAATCTTCGTTCCTAACCACTTGCAATTCGTGCTGCTTCCCCAAATTTCATTTCTATTCCAGTATTTTGAAAAAGGTGTAATGACCGAAGTAGCAAATTAAATAATGCAAATTTTATTTTGCAGTATTGGCTTTAATCCAGCAATTTCTCACTGATCACAAGGAAGCTGAAATTTTTCGTCAGATAACTTCTTACTCGCATTGTACCATTTTCTTTAAATTTTCCCCTGTAGACCTATGCTGTTAAAGATGTATTGCATCCTACATACTGTTTTCTGAAATGAAATTTTAATAATTTATCAAAAATGAAAGGTACCTTTCATAGTGCCTAATATATATTTATTTCAGCATTTCAGATATGAAAAGATCTAGACCAGAAATAGTTTGCTTACATGGTTACATTTTACTTACACCTTGGAAGAGAGCTTTGAAGACAATGTGATTGCGCTTCTGTTGCCAATTTGAAGAGCAGCTTGACATTGTTTCCTTCAGTTCTTAAAGAAAAATATGCCTCTGCTTGTATGACACTCCTTCTAAAACTCCTTGTAGTAAGATCTGCCATGTGGTAGGGGTTTCCATATTTCTAATAAGCATGCGGTAGCGTAAGGGTCAGGGACTAACCAGTGAATAAAAGTCCAAACTCAAAATGAGGTGCCTTTCCTGTTTAGCACTGGGCAGTGATAGATACTGATAGTGTTTGATTAATGAGCAGCAGCCTTGCAGTGGGTGAAAACATCTGTAAGAAATGATTTATTATTTCAAAGGTATTGGAAGCTTACCATATCTTGTAGATTTAACTATGTGTGCCTGAATAAAATAAATGAGATGCAACATGTGAAAAATGAAAACACATTAGTTGTAAAAGGATGTGTCACAAGCAGGGTATTTTTGTTCAAGTACACTTTGTCATGGGGATTTTTAATGTTGCTCTGAATACAAATCATTTAACTGGTTCATAAAATCAACCTAGTTGGAATTCTTGCATCTATCATTGAGACAGAAATGAGGGTTAAACTTATTATGCTGGAACGTCCCCTAAATGTTTGCATTTGGCACCCTATACAGGTGTTCAAACTGCACATATGAACAGAAAGGATTCCCTCTTAGAAATATAATAAAAGTGAAAAAAGGTATTGATGCGATTTTAACACTGAAATAAGGGAAATGAATTCATCTGAAGTGTTGTTAAAGGACGATGTCATTAAAGCTTGTTAAATCTGCTGTAAATGTGTTTGTATGAACAAAAGTCTAATTTTCTTCTTCCTACGTAAGCTGCATGTTTGAAAATGAACAAGGACTCGTAGATGGAGGTTTCACTTTTGCGCACTTCTAGGCTAGTCTTGTAGTTGCTGGGTAGTCTTCTAGACTGCCCTTGGTTTATAAAGTGACCTTATTCTTTCTGTGGTACGTGTCTGCGTGTGTCGATCCGGTGTCAGGTCCGTCGGTTCTATTCAGAGCTGCCACGGAGTTTGGATCACATAGAGCTAATGATGGTGCAGACTCACCTCCATGAAACTGCAACGTTTGTTCAGACAAGTTGGAGTGCCCTGGCTCCCATGGTAGAGAAAACTGCCTTTTCTCTAGTTTTGGAAATAGGTAAGCTGGGACAGTGGAAAGATACAGCCTGCTTTCTCGTTTTCTCATCTTACGCCAGTTCAGTGGCTGCAGAGCACTTCTCTGCAGTGGGAATATTTGGAAATTCTGGTCTGTGCTGTTCCATAATTCTAGACTTGTTATTTGTGTATACATTATCCACTTCCTTACTTTTCTGTTCTATCTAATTCAGTAGGCATCTAAAGTATTTTTCCTCTTGGGATTTGGCATTGGGCACTGATTACTTAAGTGTGTATAAACTCCAGCCAGAAGAAAAGACATGTTTTCCTGTCAGGTAAAGAAAGTATAACCTGGTAAAGTTTTCAATAAGGTGTGCCAATTTTTAGTAAAATTGGATGATGTACTGCTGTGTCCCTCAAACCTATTTTCACACACTGATTTGTCTGTGGAATTTAGTACTGAAGGGCTACAGCGTAGTAGTCGCATTGTATTTAGTTACTTAGGGTCATCATTGTTTATGGAAAGTTTTGTTTAAGATCCTGTTAGATTCTATTCATAGCATTTACTTTCTTCCCATACGGCCTTTTCTGCTCTGTTCTTCATCTTGTTTTGATCTTACGGGCTCCTCTATAGTGGGAGTTAGAGTAGAAAAAAGCCTCTTTATCTTCAATTCTCTTTTCATAGTATCTCTGAAATAAAAAGAAGAGGGAATTAATCTTGTCCTCAGACCATGCCTTCAGCCAGTTCTTCAGGGTCCTTGAGTAATGTCATAGCTTTGAGTTCGAAGGTTCTCTTGTTCGTGGAGAGGTTGGCTCGTCCTCTCATCAGGCCCTAGAAGTTATTTTTCTAAGATGTACTAGATGGTTAAAGCAATTATGAAAGTGGAGGGCATCTGGTTTTACTGTCACCGGATTTCATAAAATAGAGCTCCAGCAGTGATAGCAACTCCCTCTCTTTAATGTGGAAGCCACAAACTGACTACATTAAAGGAGTGACCTTTCAACCTACAAGCTGAGTGGCATTAGAGCAGCTTGCCAACCATGAGGTCTTGGTAGTATCTCTGCAGCAGGTGTTGGCCTAGAGAACATATGGAAGAACAGCTGGACACTAAGTCCTCTGAGCTCTCGCAGGATCCTGACCCATGTATATTTATAGGGAAAGGGGAAAAAGAAAACCCCAACCCAAACAAACCTAAAGAAATAGATAATCAGAGTTTATAGTAATGCTGCATGGATGTTGCAATGATTTAGTCTAGCAGCCAAATTGAAACTTCAGAAGCAAAAGCTGTCAGAAGCGTTGTAAATCTGATAGTTTCTGCACTGAAGGATCTGGATCCAAATTCCTCAGTCAGGCAGCTAAGTCTATAAGCTATTGGGCATGGCAGAGGACAGACCTGCTGCAAGTCCGTTTGTAGGCTTCTTTTGTAATCAGAGGTATGTAGAAAGCCAAGCACAGTTTTTCCTCTTCCCTTGTTGTGCACCAAATACACAAGAAAGCGATAGTACACCTGTCATCGATACGTCTTTTAATGCTCTTTTTCATTGTTGTGTTTAGTGATTACTTTCAGCTTCTCAACTGAGCTGGCTAACAGTGTTGTGGAAGACCTCTAAAATGCCACTGAATGAAGGTTGGGTTTAAGGACACAACGGTTTAGTGCCATGGTCCTATGAGAACAGTTGGTTTTGTCAAGGATCTAGAGATTTTCACAAACAACATGTATTTTCTTGCATACTTTTTCTTCAGAATCATTGTTAAAAAAATAAAGAAGTACAGCTTAAGAATATATAGCTTTTAAGAATATAAATTTTGATCTTGTTTCTACTGAAGTTATTACTAAGGCAGTTGATGGACGCCATGTCTTCTGCATCTAATGTTTGGCTTAAATGAAATCTGTGTAAGCTTTTTATATCATTACACACTTTTGACAGCAAGTTTGGTGCCTGGCCCTTTGTATATATGTGGAAATAGAAAGAGTAAAAGAAAACCTTACCATGGCTTTTCCTTGCAGTCCTGAGCAGGAACCGCACAAAATACGCTCTTACTGCTCTCAGGAGTGCCAAAACTGTGCAGCTACTACTGCTTCTTGACATCTCACCTTTTCTAAGTGCTAAATGCAACTATTCGAGCATCATCATTTTGTAGCAGAGGATTTTGTGCCTTAAAGGCACGAGAGAACTTAAGGTTGTGAAATAGGCAAGCAAAAAGTTAGACAACGCAAAGTTGAAAGGACAAGTTCATTCTCCAGATGTATATCTGGAAATCCAGTCTTTGTTGCTAAGACTCCACAGACAACCAAATTTGTCCCAAGACTGACTTCTAGTTAAGTGGCTTAGAAGATGAGGCAACAGAACAGGAAAGGGAGAGCCTGGTTTAAGCAAGCAATATACATCATAGGCCTTGTTCAAACCAAAGATTCATTTAACAGCCTCTCTCTCCAGTTTGTTGGAACTTCACTTGAAAAAGTGAATTGCATTTCCTCATGTGTGTATGCCTCAGCGAACACGTGGGGGAAGGACTGTGCATCCAGCGTTGTTATTGCCAAGCAGGACGTGTGCATGAAAACAGCATCTTCTGCCATCCCTTCTCAAGAAGGGCACCATCCAAACACCATGCAATTTTTATTCTTTATTTGTTGAAAAGTTTTCCCAACTCCTCTTGAGTTACTGTAGTGTGGGGAACACTCCTCGGTACGTAACTCTTTCTTTCCATCTGCATTAGTAAAGGAAGGATGCTGCCTCAGGTAATTTTTCTCCCTTACCGCTTGTTCTTATGTCAAGGGTTGGTGCAGCTACTGTTATATTTCGATCAATACACAACGGGAAGGAACAATGTCAGATACAGGTAAGGGCTTGGATCCGGGGTTTAAGTACAATGTGTTTTGCATAGAACAAGCCCAGCTTACTAGTCAAGACAGGTTTCCTGCTACATACTTAAAATCATTTGGATAATCTATGACTGACAATATTGGAGCCATTTCTCATATTTTAGTTAAGGAATAGTATGGCCTGATTGCATGACAAATGTAGTGTTTATAAATGAAAGTTTACATACAAGGGCAAAGAAAGTATTCTTAAATTTCTAGATGATTTTTCATTATTTTAAACTAATTTTGAGTGGATGAACAGATTCACATATATAAAAATGTGTTATTAGCCTTTGCTTTAAGGTGCCTCTTGAAGCCTCTGCCAGTTTAGGATCTAGATGTATGATTTACTGGCATTTTTAAATTTGAAAACAGATTCAGAAGTTAGTGATCCAAGTGTGCATGGAAATGAATGACTAATTATGAATATTCTTAAGTAAGTCAGGAGTTATTCCCAAAGGAAGTAGTATTCACAGCTGTTGAAATATATTTTGCAGTCATCTTAGTGGCTGTATTGCATCCCAGAGGTATGCAGAAGTCCCGTATTCAAGCCAGTGTTATTCTGAAAATTCATTGATTTGGGGTCCTTCACCTGTCGTCATTTGTCTTCCAACGCAGCGAAACTTGGATAATAAACTACAATATGCAGGAATTATGAACTAATGCTTCAAGATAAAGTTCATTATGTCACTGTGTGCTTTTAAAATCCTATGCTATTTTTGCTCATGTTCTTCAGCTGGGATGGAAGTGTATCTATAACAGTATGACTAATTATCTTTGCATGCATTTATCACTAAATAAACTTCACACAAGACAGCAAGATTGTTTACTTAAGCAGTATAATACTGGGAATGGAAGATAGCTCTAGAACATAGGATTACATTGCCAGAATGGCACTATTTATTAAGCTATGATAACGCTAATGTTCCTCTTTGATGTATAGCATGTGCGACTTCAGCTGAACTTGTAGAGAGCCTTAAGGATGTTTCATTGAACATTTAGTATGGCAGCAAGCCAGAATACATTTAGCCTAAACCCAGATGACAGGTTGGTAATGAGGTAGTGATTGATGACCGCTGCTTCCGTATGAAAACCTGCTTGATATGCTGGGGGGGAAATGCATTGCTAGCTCTTTTCATTTCACTCCCTCTGTATTAGTTATTCTTACTGTAGAGGAGTAGCATTGGCTGCTGGTTATTCAATCCTGGTTTCACTTTTAGATGAGAACCAAGTACTCAGCTGAGATTTTAGAAGCGCAGCCCTATGGCTACATTTATGTGTAATTCAAATCTTAATTTAAATGGATTTTTATTATCAAAAATAACTGCAATTACATCACCTATAAAACACCCTATAATATTCTTATTACCTGCCTCTGTAATTTTACAAGTCCTATGATTCACCTTCTGTGCCATCTAAATGGCATTGCTTTCCCTTCTGATATAAAAAGAAAAACTTGGCCCAAAGGTTGTAAAACATTGCTCAGGCAAACAAGCCTGAGCAAAAGACTACTGTTTATTTTGCCCAGTCCTCTTGAATGCTTCATTGTAAAGACACTTTGCACTGCTTATTCTGATGGTGGACAAACTGTTGTTCTGTGCACCAGGAAGGATATTTAAGCCCTGTCCTTCAGCCAGATTCCAGCCTGATGTCTGCGTTAGCAGTAAGAGGAGTTAGGAGGAGGCAGCAGAGGACTGTAGGGGTTATATCTGTAGCTGTACACACTCAGACGGGATGTATATTAGATGTCCCCAAAGCTGCAGGATAACTAATGGGATCACATTAAGGCCTGGTTAGAAATCACCCAGGGATGCAGCAAAGGGCACTAGGGCAGCATAAATATCCAACGTCAGAAGAGGCTCATTATTAGTGTTTTCCCAGGCAGAAGCGTTTCTTGGTCAGGAATGGGTGAGGAAGCTTGTCACCCTAGCCAGAGTGACATTACACTCCTTCAGAGCAAAAATACGAGCAAGAAAAATTGGGATCAGTGGTAGAATCAAGAGCCAGGATAGGGAGGTGGTGAAGCGGGGCTGGGGCAGTTTCCATTCCCCTCCTGCAGCTCCTGGGAGTATAAAGGACGTTGTCATGCCCTGTGGGGGTGGAGTGGCTGGCTTTTTGGCAAGGAACCGGTGCCATTTCAAAAAGGCAGATGTGTGGTGTGTTTGAGAATGTGCATTGGACCCAAACGAGGGTGACTGTCGCCGGGGCTTGCTGATGGGCCTTAATGGCAGGACAGGCTTTGACTTGATCAAGGTGCGTGTCTCTGAGGCCAGTCGAGGCCTGCCTGATACTGCTCAGCAGCCAGGAAACAGCCACCTCTAACGACTATTGTATGTTTGGGCTAGTAATGATCACTTTGGGCAAATCCGGGAGTGCTGCTGGCGTGACTCCAAGGAGGGACAAAGAAGTGGGCAAGGCAGGAAATCACTGGACTTCCACTGATGTATGAACTGGAGGCAACTACGTTTACAAGCGATTTGTTTGGTACCACATTCATCAGGAAATGGATGTACCTTCTCCTTTTGGATTGATGCTGGGGAGAACAATTGTATCTGCTTGGGAACCTGTCCAGCAGTGTACAACGTAAGAGCTAAGGTAATCAGTAACACTTCTTGGTGGCAGAGGGTCCTTGTGGAATTACAGTAGTCTTCAGAGGAGACACAAAGGCAAGGGATAGTCAGTCCCGTTGTCCAGGGTGGGTAGAGGAGACAGCAGGGCTGGATTCAGATATGCAGTGCTGAAGATTATATGCACAACCCAGAAATGATCAGGGCAGGAATCGTGATCTGGTCTATCCAGGTCATTTACCTCCCACAGAAGCAAAATTAATGTTGTTGGTTTTGTACTAAACCGTACCCCTTTGACGTTTTCTTTCTTCGTGTGGCTTTCACCTTTCATCTCACTCGCAACCTTTTTGCGAACCTCTGTTCGTTGAATAGTAAGTTCCTTAGGAAACACTGGTCTCCTTTTTGTTTGGAAGGTCCCCACATCGCACATGTTCAATACCAAAATAATACTTCAGAAATTAAGATCTTTTAACTTAGATACGTCTTTCATTTGATGGGAACTTACGCTCCATAAATTCCTGCGTGTGGCTGTAGCATCCCCAGGGCAAGTGTTCTGTCCCGAGAGCTGCAGAATTTGTCAACTCATGTTTGATTTAAACATTGCTTTCTTATGGATCTTTTGATTGAGTTTGTCAAATGTTCACACTCATAAACTGTCCCTAATTGAGACGACCACATTTTGTTGCTCACTGACCAGTGACAGGATGGAGCAGGTCCATTGATTTTTACTCTATTCCTGAAAAGACCTTAATTTTAACAAGTAGTGGCAAGTGAGGACGTAGTCTTTGCGTGGAGATTAATGGCCATATGGTGTTGTTGCTTATACACTGGAAAGCTTGGTTATTTACTGTAAAATCTGACTCAAAATTCTATACGCAAAGCAGAGACTCCTACTTGGTTGTTTCCATAACAACATACAAAACAACATCAATCACTTATAGTGGATCTCCACGCTCCATAATTAGGGATGCAGTTTTAAGAAGTGTGGGAGGAGTTGTGTAAAATGTTTTTATGTTAAAAACAATGTTAGGCCTCGTTCTCACAAAACCTTATGCAGACACTTCACTTTACACAATGTAAGTAATTCCACTGGCATTTATGGCTACGTCTACACAGCTCTGATGCAGTGTCTGGAGTGACTACACACGCCACGCTCCGTGTCCTGTCTGAATGACTGGCGTAGGAACAAGGCTTGCTTGAGGAGGAGCTTGCCTTCTGTATAGGGAGCAAACTTGGTCTTGGCTTGGGGTTTACCTCAACAGACAGTGTCAACAGACCACCTTAGCTCGCAGTGCATGGACTTCAGTATGAGTGTAAATGTTTGCAGTACAACGACCTATGATACTGTAGAAAAGTTGATAGCAAGAAAAAACCTGCTCAAAGTGTTTGCTTTAGAAAAAAAAATAAATATAAAATTAGCTGTGTATCTTTTTAACGTAGGATTTTAAGCCAGTGGATCATCTGCCAAAAGTACACATGACATTTTTAACTGGTATCGGGTATATTCATGCCATCTCCACACTTCCTACAGTACAGCAGTCAATGACGGATACTGCCATATACAGCTGTTACAACATCCGAACTTCTTCAGTGAGCCAGTTCCACACCCCTGTTAACCCCTTGTAGTGATCTACAGACTGAAAAAGTTCAAAATCATCAAATGTGAGGTATTACTTCTCCACGAGACTTACTACTTTGCTAGAAAAAGCTTCTTCGGTTTTTGTGTTGTTTGGTTGTGTTTTATTTTAAATACACCTTATGTATATTTTAAAGTACCAACCTGGAATGCTTTAAGTTCTCCTGGCATTTCTTAAGGTAATGATATAACTAAGTTAGAAGAAAACATTTTCTCCAAAGCATCTTGTAGCTGTAGCAAATCCCTGGGCAAGTGGTGTTTGAGTCTTGTTACTCTGAGCTTCTCCAGAGACAACGCTGGCAGTGTGAGCCTGGAAAGGAAAGGCTGAAGGGGAAAACCCTGCAAAAAGTGAGGGAGAGTTGGAAAAAAATGAGACATAAGGGGCAGGCAAACAAGAAAAATGTGTCTACAAGGAAATGGAACTGAAAAAATTAACGAAACATAAAAAGTTAGATATAATATAATGCATAAGCTAAAAAAAAAAAAAGCAAGTTGAAGAAATAAAAGCTGAAAGACATGAGCAATGTCCATAAAGGTGATAAAACTGGAAAGGATTACAATAAAGCAAAAAGCCCATATAGCTATTTTAGCCACATTTTCAATAGTTTCCTTCCTTTGATAACATAGACATCAGTTTTTTCTTTTAAGAAAAAGAACAAATGAATGGAATAGATGTGTTTTGCTGAATTTGGATCCTTTCTGTTCTTTGTAAATATTGTCACATATACCAAATAAGTAAGATATAAAGTTAAAAAAAAAAAAAAAAAAAAAAAAAGTAGTATTTACATAAATACCTCTCCTGACTGGTCAGCTGTAATGAGTTGAAAAATGGGGAAATGTGTGTATTTTGAGGATTTTTACATTGGTTTTAATTACATTACTTATTCATCTCAAAGAATAAGCGTATTGTTATGTCAGCCAATATATTGGGCTTTTTTTTTCAAAACATAATGAAATCACAGCTAAGGTTGCTAAGTGACAGGTAAGAGAAGATGTATAATTAGACATGTCCAAAAAAAGTCAAGTAGTGGAAACCAGCAATCATGAAGGAAGGTTGCCATTGTCTGCCTGACGCCAAATGACCATCCTATTCAAATGTACAGTTCATTAAATAGTCACCTCCCGCTCTGCTTCTGTAGCTGAGCTCTTACAGCTCTGTGTGGAGTCGGTGGAAAGAGGGGGACTTTTAATTAGGTGCTAGTTTTGATTTGCTCTCTGAAAAACCCTTTGACAGTTCCTAGGTTTTTAATATTAGTGTTCACATCTGTTTCCCGAAGGCGGAGGGTGTAGCTGCCCGCCGGTACGTGCGAGTCTTTCTACCTGTGTCCAGGCTGCTGGCAAGACAGCCGTGATGTGACGTGGCCTGTGGATATGGTCCGTCTCCTTAAAACAGGGAAGGGAAAATGGTTGCAAAAATAAGCGTTTTACAATAATTAACGGATGTTGGAGGCTTGATGGCTGTCTCGAGTCATTGGGGAGCTCCTCCAGTCTCCACGGCCTTTCTAAGGCCATGGAGAGTGGCCTTTCAGAGCCATTGCCCTCTTCTCCCAGCACCTCGATTCCTGTGTTGGGCACAGGTGGTCTGGGTGCCTCCAGAGCTCCAATTGCAAGGAGATAACTGTTAAGACAATGGTTGCACTAGCACTGTCGTAGGCAGGAAATAGTCTGTGTGCTTCCTGGACTGTAAAGATTCTGGTTATGAAAGATCCACTGTTCCAGCATTTTAAAATCCTATTGTGTGAATGCTCAAGAGCCATCACAACGTTGCCTGTAATGTATGATCCTCAGAAAATCACTTAAATTTCTTTGCACATCTGTAAGGCGCAGGGATAAATGTTTATCTGTTACATTTTTAGGTTTGACTGTTTGCGTAGCACCTTGCAAATAGAAAGTGCTACAAACAGTAAGTGCTATTTGTTACTATTGGTATTGAAATAACTCATGCAGCCAAGCGTAGAGTATCGCTTGCTGTCTGCCTAACTGATTTGCATTTCTACATGCGATGAAAATGGGAAGGTGTTGCTGCAATATCGCTACCTTCGTTTTAAAAATTTTATGCCTCTTGCAGTACAACCAGGAATTCTGCAAGCTGCATTTGTTATACCTTTAATTACGAGGCTTCAGAAATTTTAAATACTCTGTTTTCTTCCTTTCTTCCTCAGTGTCATGATAGCACTGCATTTATGGCATCTTTCCGATGGCTCCATTTGCCGAGTGCATTGTTCTGTTTCTCTCTTTCCAGGTTTTTAAGTAATCTTAGCTGGGTGTATGAATTACCTTTCATTAATTAATATTTCCCTATTTTGTAAAGGCTACGTAATTGGGAATTTTGGTTTCAGTACAGTGTTCTAAACTCTGTGTGTAAGTGATTGAATGAGTAAGTGCTTGAGTCCCCCAAACCTCCACTGTGGTGCCTCAACAGTAAGATCTTTTTATCTTGCAAAGATGGCATTTCGAAATAGTTTTGTTTCTTGTCCATTCAGCAGTTTCTTCATTCAAATATTCTGAAATGTGGCTTAATTCGTTACTTTGGTCCTGAGCTACGAGCCTCTGAAAATGGCTTTTTCTTTGCTGTTAAATTGGTGATAGAGATGACCATGAACAAAAGCAGCTGTCTGATATATAAATATATATCTGCTTAGCATTTGATTGCAGACTCAAGAGATGTTATAATCCTAATCCCTCCCTCCCAAAACTTGAGGGCCTGAACTTTGGGAAAGCCCTGTACTTAGAGGTATGGAGCTGTGTCTGCGCACAAGCTTGGTGATGTGATTGTCAGCGCAGGGTTATCAGGCTGCTAGTTTTCATCACACATGCTCTACCTTTAACATCCAGGTCTGATTTTGCATTTGAATGCATAAGTGAATACTTGTTTTCTGCTTACATGCGTACTATAATCAGAAATAAAGTGGTGGTTGCCAGAATGCAGGAGTCGGAGGTAGATTTTTTTTTGTTTAGCAGAGGATTCTGTTTATCCAAGTCTGTCTCTGCTCACACAACTGTTGTTGCTGCTAAGGTTCAAGTGTTCAAGCAGGCACAGTCTAATTTCACATGTGAAGCAAAACTAATTTATCATTAAAAATACTAGTGTGAAAGGCTTGGTTTGGTGGAGCTGATTCCGCAATGCCGAACTTCTGAAAGACGATTTTGTCAATAGGGCAGTGGATGTGCAAAGCAAGATTTTCCATCTGCGTCGTGGGATTTTTACATGGACTTTAAGGAAGCTCCAGTATCGAGCAGTATTGGTTGTAACCTGTTAGAAAATCACATCAGAGGTAGAATTAGAGTTCTTACATATTGCAAGCATCCCCGACTCTAGGTAGTGATATTTAAGAAGTTGCTTTTAAATACTAATAACTTAAATAATCTGAGAATGGAGGAAAATTGTATTCAGTTTTTGATTTAAAGTCCTTGGCCTTGCTCTACACTCCAATCTTAGAAGATTAGTGAACATTTTTGTTGAATAAGGCAAGCCCAACTCCATCACTTCCTAGGAGAGGCTGAGTTGGCAAGATGTGGTTTCTGCGAGCAAGTATGCGTGGTGCTAAATGGAAGCGTGGACGGAGGTTTTGGAATGAAAAAGTTTCAAATTAACTTTCCAGCCATGTGTGAGCGCTGTGTTTTCCAGTTCTCCATCCCTGACCTTTGTTTCTTTGTAGCATGGGTAGGTGAGGAACCGGTCTGGTTCTTAGTACACTGCCACTGGCTGGGAGGGCTCTGTAACGAATAGAAACATACAGGGCCTGTGGAAACTGCCTGTAGATGCCTGTGAATTTCTCTTAATTTTCTGTGAATATCTGGTACCTCTGCCCTAACAGGGACTACTTTTCTTTTACCTAACTGCTTTAGTGGATTTTTCAAATCCCAGATAAAAAAAATCATAAATCTTTCTGTGGTTTAGGACCTCAACCAAGGGGGTATTTCATAGAATCAGATAACTGTTGGAGGGGGACCTTTGTAGATCGACCAGTGTAGCCCCCCAGCTCACCGCAGGGTCAGCTAGAGCAGGTCGCCTAGGACGGTATCCAGTCAGGTTTTGAACATCATTGAATACATAAGAAGGCTTGCTCTGCAAATCTCCTGGCACTCCTGAGGTTCTTTGCCTCCAAGGCAGTCTCTTTGCTAAACGGTGCGTCAGTAACGTACAGGCATCCAGATCTTTTGGAAGACAAGGTGTGGACCCCGCAGATACTGAGGCCCAAATCAACCAGAGTATTTAGGTGCACACCAAGGAAGGGGTTGGTTTCAAGTACTGTCTTCAGTTTGGTCCGTGGGACCTTTGACTGCGTTACAGTTAACGTTGGGTTTCCACAGGGAAACCTTTTTCAAAACTTGATACTGTTGTGAATGCTTTCACAAACATATCTGATTTCCACTACCCGACTTGCCTGAAGATCCCAGCTGGGTTCTTCTTCTGGCACGTCGGTAGTCCCAAAAGGCTGCCAAGTATGTTTCTGAACAGATTTCCATGTTCAAAAGTTTTTGTACTAATTGTGCGAGTAAGCATGTTTATTATCTCTTGATCTTTGGTGTATTTTTGTTTCAACTCTAAACAGTGTGTTATCAATGATTGTATTTTATAATTATATAACATCAGTTATGGACTGCTGGAGGAAGCTTTAAAAAATAAAAGTGTGGTGCTTGTTTTAATTTCAGTTTCACTATTATAGTATTACACCGAATAATTGTTTCTCTTCAGTCTCTCTTCATGATTGGCATGGACAATATTTCTGCTAAAGAAGACATAGATAGAATGTAGCAATTTTTTAGCATAAAGGAATTGAAGATAATCTCTGTGCTCTCCTGATTCATTGATTAGCCCGAGAAAGTCTGATAGCTAACGGAGGGTTTCCAAACAGTTTCAAAATATTCAGTGGCAAATTGATGTTGACATAATTGAAGCTGAATGTATTAATTTTGTCTTAGTGATTCAGAAATCAATGCATTTTAATACTGACTTTGGTCTGGCTGTGATCCAAAGCACAGTGAAAGGCCTAATGCTGTGAACAACTAAACTTTACTTGTGCAGCGATCAGCCCTTGTCAGAAGGTGGTCAGCACATCAAGCAGGTAGGTCTAATACTGGACTGACAGCAAAAGGTGTCTTGACAGTGTGCGAAGATTACTTTGATTAAAAAAAGATGGAATATTTAAAGTTAGCTCAATATGTGCTTCTTGGCATTATAGCATATCCTCAAAGCCCTTGGCAGTTTTGAACAAGTTCTCTCTTAGCTCAAAATAGAACAGCGAAATAATAAAGTACAGTAGACCCCCAAACAGCCTTTATTTCAACGAGCCTGATTTCGAGACCCCCGCAGAAACCTATCTTCAGTTTACCTCCTGAGGATTAATAGAAAAGTTGCTTTTACTAGAACTGCCAAATTCTACATTTGACAAAAATTAAATCTGTTTTAAAAAGGAAGAATAGCACAAACTGCATCTTAAATTTATGCTAGTGACGTTGGATTTAGGCACTTGAAAGCAATTTCAAGAGCAGATTTGCATACAACAGAAACCGGTAAGCAAATTGAAAGTGCTGTTTAGGATTCATAGAGGAACCAAATGAATACTCCATCTCTGACATAATTTGTCTTGAGGTTTATGAAATAATTTTTCATCGGATTATAATATTTAAAGTAATTAAAGATACAATTTGCTATTTAATAAACAATGTGTTTTGCAACTTCATTAAGGATGCTGCCTTTCTTAATTGTAATGGTCCAAAAGGTTGTCAGTGAACTGTACATTAACTGCAGAGATAATAATGATTTTATATGCTAATAATTTTTAAATGAATAACTCATGTAGTTTTTCAGCCACACGGGAAAAATAATTTACATTCCTAAAGCTTACTTTGGTATTAACCCCTTTACTTGGGGAGAGTGGATATCCTTGTGTAAAATGTTCATCTGTCTTACGTTAGCACTAATGCAAGCATGTAGGACCCACTGGTGTGAAAGGATTAAAAGCAGCAGCATTAGACAAGCACGGACATTTCAGAGAGAAATCCTTGTTAGAGGGACCTGTTGGGACCGTGTAACTTGATTTTCTATTTATTGATCAGATGCTTCTTGTTTTTGTTACCATTCAAAACTCCACTGGGAGAGAATCTTCCTGCTCTAGTGCTGCAAATACAAAGATACACGCCAAGAAGACATTAAGAACTCGTGCTCGCTCCTTCTTGTGTTTGCGTGGCTGCAATAACATTCGTATGGGTCGGCTGCCGTGTTGGGGGAAGCATACGCTCTCGTGGGAGTGTTTGCACCAGTGGCTGCAGGCAATTTCAGGCATATAGTTTTAACTTTCTGAACCAGTCATCTCTCTGGGCACGGCCATCTCTTCATGGACTGAAAAGGGACGTAGGTTCCTACCTCTTTGACGCTTTAAGTATCGCAAAAATTAGTTGCTTAACATAAGTATAAATTTCCCATTTTGAATTTTTTACTTAGCCACCAAAAGAATAAGCTTAAGAGGAGGAGGGAGCCTGTGCGCGTGCCTGTGCAGATTTCTGCACCCATAAGCCAAGTACCTGACCCGTGGTCTTCAGTGACAACGTTTCTCTTTGTGTTCTTGACTGTTGGGTGTTGTGGAGGCATCTGGAGATCTTCACCATCATTCCTCTGTGTGTTTTCTAGGTAGCAGCCTTACAGCACCTGAGGTTCAACTGCATTCTATTTCTGACCCAAAGTACCACCTTTAGTGCCCTGTCAGCAGCGTGCGAAACACCCAAGGAGGATTCAGGCACTTGATGAATATGATATGATTAGTTAATAAAGACACTCTGAATAAAATTTCATATGAAATACAACATATGCTGATGTTGGGAAAGGAATTCAGTTCTAATCAATGGATTAAAAAAAAAATGTAGACCATTTATGACTTCTTTCTGTCTTTGACTCTTACTCAGAATAGGGTCTGGTTAAAGCATGACCTTGCTTAGTTATTTCCAGTATGTGCAAGTGTGGAGGGGTAGCTATATGGTTGGTTTAATGTTTCTGGGCCGATCTACTTGTGTAGGAGAATATCACTTCAACAGGATATTTACTTAAAACTCCTTGCTACAGCTGCTTTTAAAAGGAAAGGCAGATAAGTATGTGCTTAATGATAAGGATGAGGATGTGAAGTGGGTAAATGACCTGATGGAGAGAGCTCGCTGACCCTCCAGCACGTTACAGGAACGTCGTACGTGTTGCAGCGTGCTCCGTACGGACACGCAGCATGGGACAATCCGGGAAGACAAAGCCTCTGACGAAGCAGACTTCTTATTCACCTGCAATTATAAAACTCCGTGTGCTATTTTTCTTAATTGATAGCAAACACTGGAGAATTATCATGTTGAAAGTGTCTCTTCAGAATGTTGCTTTAAAGAAATGAGTAAGAAAGTCTTCTCAAATGTTTTGATAGATGATTCACGGCACTGGAGCTGCTGTCGAGGCGCCGATATAGCCAAGCCTATAAATATGCAGTTACGAGAACTCTGGAAACATGCATTCTGGTAGCGTGACAGATTCAAAAAGCACTTTTTCTACTGGAGTAGGTTTCTAAAGTTGCTTTCTTCCTGTTCTACATTCAGATACCGTTGTCTAATTAGACTAATTGGCTGGCAAATTTGCTTTCTTTTAAATAAAATTATTTTGGAGGTGAGACAACAAATACCATCGGAAACCTGAATTACTCTTTCTTTCCGTAATAAATGTGTTTTTTTTTTTAAAAGAGCAGAACTAGGCTTTATTACTTCCAGGGAATTCCTGTTTAATTTGCTATATATGGCACATTTCCAGAAGGAATGAATATTGGCAGTCTGTTTATAAACCTTTAAACAAAGTAATGCTAATGGAATGGCTGACCGCCACCTTACCTGCAGTGGCAGTAATGGATGCAGCTCTAACGAGTAACTGTTACCTGGTGGTATTTTGACAAGCAACCTGCATTTTCCTGTGTTTTGTATTGTCTTCTGAACATCCAAAATACGCTGTGGGTAATGAGAATGAATGATAGCTTAGGTGTGTTCTTTCCTTGAACTGCTGCTTGTATTAAATGCACAGCTCCTGTGCAGACCTACAAATCTATAACGTCCGTTTCAGATGAATTCGGAAACAAGGGGCTGCATTCTTTTATTCTTGGTCCAGAGATTAAAATTGATCACGGGAGACATGAGGGAGCAGGTTGTAGTATCACAGCTCAATGCGGTTAACTGGGATAGCGCACGGCTTCTGTTCTACTTAACTGTGCGCGTACAGGTTACAAATATTATTGATCGCAAGGGTCAGTGAAGGCTGGAGGGAGGTTGTGTCGCTTGATGCTATTTGGTAATTTTTAAGGGACAAGAGCTATGAACCCTCATAGCAGCTGGGACAGGTACAGTTTAAATCTGACAAATGGAGATTTATGTTTGTGGGAGCTGGCAAAGCCCTTCAGGTAGAAATAATAAATGGAAATTTGATAGGTTGTTTTATCATAGGTCAAATAATGTGCTGTAGAAGAAGGGGAAAAAAAAGATTTAATTATTACCTTTTCATCAGAATATACTGATGATAGGTTTTCAGCTGTAGATCAGTGCTGCAGAAAAATGAATAATGTTTAGAAGTCTTTTTTGAGGCCTCATTTTAAAATATATGTAGAGATGGTTTACCTGAAGTGATTGAAAAATGCAGTGTAGGCGGAACGATACGGGAATAATTACTGAATAAGCTTTATAGCGTCTTTTTGTTCTTTCATGTGGACAGAACCAGTG
The DNA here is from genome assembly GCA_013389905.1 of Sula dactylatra. NCBI lineage: Eukaryota > Metazoa > Chordata > Aves > Suliformes > Sulidae > Sula > Sula dactylatra. The sequence continues at coordinate 294,430 of WEKW01003697.1, read as the reverse complement.
CATTACTATTCTAAGACTTAAGAGAAGACAATATAATATGTTATATTTGTTTCCTATATTGAAATTTCAGGGAGAGTGGTAATTATTCAGAAGCATTTGGAAGACATTGCTGGTTTACACTGAAGACTTCTACATTTAAAAAAAGAAAAAGAAAAGGTTTGGGTGAATCCTTGCTACATTTTAAAAATAGGAGTAACCAGAAAGTCCTATATTTTGCAAGTTATTATTTAGCGTGTGGGATTTTCTTCCTGGATAAGTAAGATTTTACAAATATTTAATATAGATACAGTTATATAGGGTGCAAAGCTGTAATTGATCCAGCTATTTATTTCATATTCACCATGTAGTGAAATAGTCACCATGTAAAATACCAAAATATGGTTGGACTTGATGATCTTCGAGGTCTTTTCCAACCTTAATGATTCTATGAAATAGAATGGAAGCTATGGAAGTAGCACGCAACAGAGTAATAGTAGTGGGTTTAAGAGAAACAGCTATACTTAGATATTTCTGTGAATCTTAATGGTTCTATTTCATTAAATTTAGGAAACAATATTATAAAAATCAGTGTTTATATTCGTAAGGCCTTGATACCACCTATCAGCTGGTGTACTACTATTATATCAAAAGCACAGGACAATTTTAGCTAGTACAAGTTGATATTGTCTCCGTACACCTCATTGTAACTTCCTTGCTGTACAGTGCCCGAGATCTGACCAAAGGTGGTATTCCAGAATATTAGTGACTTAATTATTCATTATATATTTCCACAGGATGAATTTGCTGCCTTTGATAGATTTTTTTTTTTTCAGCTGTTGTTCTGCAACAATGTAGAGGCCTAGTATTTATTTTTCTTTGTGATGCCAACTAAGCATTTGTAGCTTTTTCTTTGTGAACGTTTTCCATCAGATTTGTTCTCGTTTTATCCATTCCCTGCGTATTTACCATATGTAGCTTCTATTGTTCCAGCTTTTCAAGATTTTTTCCAATTTTTTTTTTGAAAGAAAAAATTAATACAAAGAGATCTTTCCTACGCTAACATTTGATTTTCCCTTTGTAAATTTTCATTGGCTTTGGTTATTCCGATATGCCAGCATGACTGCCGATAAACTGGATGCATTAGGCAGGTAAGTTATAATGAATCTGCTCGGGGAAAGATATTGTTTCTACTGCAAACAGCTGTTTTAATATTTTCAGCTTTCTTTTCAGGAGTCTGTTGCTCCCAGTCTCTCCATCCAGTTTATTTTGCTTTTGCTTCTACGTATTTGGATTTTCTGTACTGTATAAAAATCACTTTGCTGTGGCACATGGTTTCTGAGATGATAGATTTTTTGTGTCATTTCAGTTACTGATAGACAGTCCCCAAGGAGGTGGTCTTGCTTTTGTGGCCACTTCACTTCAGCACTGTTTACTGAACAAGAGCAATCACTGGGGCCAGTTTCTTCTCCTATAGTGTGGTGCAGCATATCACACTGACAAATAGTACCTGGCTGGTGTCTGGAGGAAACGCAGGCCCCCTGTGTCTTTCTTTTGGCATGTTAGTGCAAGGAACGTGCTTGTAGAAGGAAGAGGGAAAGGAACTGACAGCTTTAGCATGTCAGATCTTCAGCTTCAGCATCCCTGCTATGCCAGTTCAAGGATGCTCCTGAATAATGACAGCTTATGCCAGTGGTGAGAAGTGACCAAATTCCAGTTCAGCTCTATTGTCAGTGGACTGGAGCAAGCTCTTTTCCTGGGTGGAGTGGTACATTCTTACCTTAGAGATGGATTTGACTGAGACTACTAAATGCATTTTTTCTAGTGACCTTTTCAGATTTGTCGCCAGTATAATAAATGTTACCGAGATGACATAAGAAAGGTTCGCAGCAATATTCCACTTTATTTTTTACAGCAGATGTTTCTTCAGTTACTCTGTATTGCAATGTACAGAACTCTTATGTTCTACAAATCAAGATTCATAGCAAACTGTTTCACTGCTTTAAGTCTTGCAATAAACAATACCAGGCAGAACAGAACCAGAGGGGAGGTAAGCAGACTTCTGCACTCATCCTTCTCTTTGATGAGGTTTACTTGATAGTAATCTTCACGTTTCGGCAAGTCCTTTCACCAGGACTACCATCTAACTTCCTGGCATCCTCGATTTGACTATTACTTCAAGTACGGGCAACATTAAGTATCAGTTTCCAACCTGAGAAGAAAAGCTACAATTACCCTCTGTTCCTTAATTTAGCAAGCTGTGTATCATTGTCCAACCTTGTGTCACCTCTTCTAGTGTGTCCTTTGAAGAATTATGTTTTAAAAACACGTAGTGACACTGTATGCTTCTGTTCTGAGGTGCACATTTTAAAAGAGTGCTTTTAGAGGATAAGCGCTCAAGTCAAACTGGGAGTTGAAAATCTTTATGGTGCTTAATTGAATACCCAGATATTGAGAAGTGCAAACTCACCACGTAATTTCTACAGATCCTTGTTTAACCATCTTGAAATGATGATTTTCACTAAAATACATTATCTTAGTCATACTTGAGCGTTACCTCAATAATATTTGAAGTGCAGGTCCCCTATGTTGACCTTAATAAAATTAAGAAGAGCAATTAAGACTAGAGGTAGGCTGTGGAGGGTAGGCTAAAGGTTTGAGAAAGGCTGGACTGATTTGATATAACCAGATTAGGGGTGGACTCTATGTTTGATGGGGCTAATGAGTTGTGGTTCACCTTTGGACATTTTGGTCGACATTAGATGTCAATCTAATCTGATCGCGGGGTCGCTGAATGTTGTGAGGAGAGGCCGCAAGGCTGCAGTGTTTTGTAATCCAGGCTCAGACATACAACACTGATGGCGTGGTTATAATCCTGATTTCCATCATTCACGTGGACTGATTCGAAACGCTGCCTGTGATTCTCATCTGCAGTTTCTGATGCCTAGCTCTTGTGTATTTTGGGTACATCTGAGCTGGAATTGGGCAATTGGCTTCAAAGATAAATTGGATCATAACAATTTTAGTTCTGGCCGATCTGACTACTTCGCTCCTGTTACTTCAATACCATTTGCAAGAGCTCAGATCCTTGTCTCTGTGTCCAATTTAGCAACAAAATAAGGTGGGAGACCTATAGACTGCGTTACTTCCAGTTTCAGCTACTTATTCAGACGTTTTTAAAAGACATTATGGTACGGACATAGCTGTTCAACTTGGAATGCGCTGCAGCAATTGCATGTGGCTCTTGCTGATAGATGTGAAGGGTGTTCTTTCACACGTGCCGTACGCAGACTTCATTCTGGCTTGAGGGGGAGAAGAGGCTAACCCAAGTGTCTTGTAGGTCTTTCGCTTTTCTCCCTTTACTTTTCTCTTTCTACGAACGAGGCCTTTAGCCATCATTAGGGAATTACTTCTACAAACCTTGCAAGCGTACCTATTCTAAAGTAAAGAAATCATTAATAAAAAACAGTAAAAAGGAGCAGTTATATTACAAAATAAATCTACCAGGCTTACAAAGAAAACAAATTTGAAAGAGCCACCTGCTGTGGAGATGAGGCAGTAATCTCAACAGCAGGAAACAGAGAGAGGGAGAAAAAACGAAAGCATAGACATTAAAAAAGTAATTAAAACACTTATCTCTATTGACATACATAGCAAACAAAAAAAAAAAAAAATCAACCACCTAGACAACATACTCTATTGAACCTCGCAACAGGAAGTAACAAAGCTGCCACCATAAAAAAAATCTTCAGGAAAACGAGAGAGATCCTTTAAAAATACAAGCCTCGAAAGTATTTACTAATGTGTTAATCACTAATGGACTGACCTTGAGAGAAGCGGAGCACCTGCAGAGCATTTGCAACTTTACTGGGCGTTTAGTCTGTCAGAATTAAACCATTAAAAATGTAGAGACAGTAACTCTTTAGATACCGATGACTTTCTGTTCCATTTCTGATGAATGACAGCACGAGCGGTAATGGTGAGTTTAGCGTAACCAGCTCCGTGGCACAGCTTAGGGACCGTATTTGGATAATGCATTTCAGTATAGTTCATATCTAAATTGTTGCATAATATTGATCCGCGGACAGCGATGTTATCAATATTGTTTTCAATGAATGTGACATCTTATAAACAGCAGGTAGAGCGTATGCCACTGCATACCAATAGGTTCTATCGTGTATAGGGAAAACTGTAAATATGATGGTTATGAGAATTTACTGTTTCAATATTATCTTTTAAGCAAATATTTCAGTGTACTTAAAACTCATGGTCCAACTTATACAATTCATGGATTGTGTGACATGAAATAAAACTGCTTTAAATACATGGATTTTGATCTCCATTTCCCCAGGCCACAAACCAGACTTGTTGAAGAAGAACAGATCATTCAGAAATATTAAAGGGTGCTTATGCGCTTAGAATTTGCGATATGTTCTTTCTTCTCTGCCATGCACCTTTGTAGTCACACTCTGACCATATGGTACCTGTAGCTGCAAGTCTCTGGGCAAGTGTGAAATGCTCTCAGAAGTGTTACATCTGAAATATTTTTATATGGTAACACAAGGAGCAAGTCAGAACACTTGGTGCGTAAAAGGGCAGGGAGATGAGACAAAATGGGTACTTTTCTGTTAATTCAGAAGCACCCTTTCAGAAGGGGAATGGTGGATTTGGAAATTTCCCTTTAGAGGGCAATCATCTTAGCTCTGTATCTACTTTAGGACAACTTTTTAAGAAAATAAAAAACCCCATATAAACAAATATTGTTAACAAAAATAACTTATGAGACCACATGAGCTCCTCTCTAAAATTCGTATTGCGCTCTTTCCATCAGCTTTCCACGGCTACTTTGCCCAGGGCACACGAGTGGGCACAGCTTGTTATTCCTTTTCCTCAAGCTGGCCAAAGGAGAGGTATTGCTGGTGCAGAACCTGTGCTGTCTCATTACGGGGCTGCATTCAAGTTTCTTATGCCGACTAGCAGGCTGGGTCTTGTCTTGTCTGGGTTTAGCTTCTCGGGTATCATTTCAGGAGACTTGCTGCCACCGGAGCAGATACGCAGCTAATCATATGTTTCTTCTCCCCGCATTCTTATGGATGTCATGCGTTTTAGTCCTCATTCTCAGTAGATTCTGATAGTTCAGGGCTTTCCACCCGGTCCTAGGTTCTCCTGGGCTCCCCTTCCTTGGCAGAACCCCGTTGTGGAGGCTGGGAAGGGCAGAACAAGTGTTTCCTCTGTAAATGTGATTTTTCAAAATCTTGTTTAACTCTGAAACATGAGCAGGTTTTCATAGATCTGGCAAAAGGTGGAAAAACCTCCCCACCCTTTCATTTTCTCCCTAGTGCTCTGTATTTGTATGACATGAGAACATTTTACAAAAAAGAAAAGTCCCATAAATTGGTGACTGGGGTTTGATGTTGGTTTTGGTTCGCTAGTTTTAAAAGGTAGAAAAAGGGGTGTGCATAGCCAGTGAATCCAATTTTCTTTGTTTTCTTTTGAATTCAGTTTGGATACATTTATAAATGTGATGTCATTTGGAAACAAAATTGAAAGATCCATTCTAAAAAAACGTCAAAATAGTGTCTTGGTTTTTAAAAAAATAGTCCTTGGTGTATTCAAACACAGGTTACATCCACCAGCCTGAATTTACATTTTTACCTGAAAGTAAGGGGTTGGTAAAAACGAATCAGCCAGTTCTCATCGTGAAAACTCTCTTCCGTCAGGATAGCAACAGCTAAGAATGCAAAGAGAGGGAATATTGCTTGAAAGATCTCAGCTCTTCCTTTGTTTACCTGGTCCAGCTTAAGTTTTTCCATAATGGTGTATTATCACAATTAAAAATGAATCAAACCAAACTTTTCAGCGTTTGATGTAAGGAAAAGCAGAAAACCTCATAATGCTCTAGTAAGTTTTGTCCCCGTAGGCTACTGTATATTTACACTTCAACTTCAGCTCCATTTTTTTTGTCTGGAGATTTGTTTTCAGACAGCTGCCATTGAAAACTACATTTGACCCTTACCAAGGACGAGGGCTTATTTTGTATGTCAGTTATTAAGACTGGCTGAGAAGTTCATTTGAAACTGCAAAGCTGCCCAAGCATGTCAGATTTAAGTAATCCAAACAATGAGTTCAGGTTCAGAAGGCATTCCTGTTTCTGGGGAGAGGGGATTTGATCAAAATCGGAGAGCGAGACATGTTGTGCCTCTACTCTGGCTTTAGTTTTCCTTTCCAGGCCAGGCGAATAGTTACAGTAATAGCAGCAGTATTTATTTCCTTTTCAGACGTAGCTGATTGATGTGTTGACGTGCCTTGATTTATTTGGTGCAGCAACCAAGTGGACTGGGTGCGTTGCTCTGCATGCCAATCCCTTACGTTGTGTATGCATGACCCTTGTATAGTGCCTTGTGTACCCGACAGATTGACTCTAATTGTTTAGTGGTTCGTATCTCATGTAGGGTAGGGAATTGTGAAGGGATCTAAATCCTGTCTCTTTAAATGGAGATGATGGACTTAACACCGCCAGTTAAAAAAATTAACGTGCGTTGCTGTTGTGAGAACAAAGAGTACAAGATCCTGATAGGAAGCAGATGAGTTTTTTTCTAATATATATACGCATGTATATTTTTATATGTATATATAAAGAACGTGGAAATGGGAGGTTAAAGTCTGTGTTTTCCAAAGCCACTGTTATGGTGGCTAATGGCTTCGGAAAGTATATGGTTTGTCAGACATGGGAGAGGCGCTGATGCTGAGGTACAGCCCACTGGAGAAGGGGTGTGGGGATCAAATGAAGGAAAAAAAGGAAAGGGCTTCGTACTAAGAGAGCGACGCTTGCTGAGAGATAGCTGGAGCATCTGGAGATGAAAGACGGGGCCTACCAAACCCGAGGGTCAGGAATAGAGATGAATTGCTTTCTATGCTGTACGTGACCCAGATTGGGACTGTCTAGATTAGCTTTTGCAAAGCTGAACTAGATCTGTCATGCAAGCTGTTATTTTCACGATGTTTCTACTTTCACTATTTTTAGTAAACGCCGTTTTCCACAGCCCATGAGGCTTCATTGTGTGCTTTGGATATCAGTTGCTTCAGGAGCTTGTTCCCTGGCATCGGTAGGTAAAGGGATTGAGCCTTCAAGAAGTCCAGGGCTTTGGCTGCAGAGGGGCAGAGGGCTGGGCGTAGCCCTCAGCTTGTGTGTGGGTGTGCAGAGTCCATCTCAACAACGCCGGTGGAATTGTCTTTCTAGGCTCCCTCCTCTTGGTTGCCCTTAGAAGAGTTGTTCTTCGGTGCAGGTGAAGGAGATTGTTATCACTAGATTTTGATAGAGCTTATTTAAAGACAGGAGACCTAGAACAGTGAAAGATTGTTCAGGACAAGTAATACCAAGTAATAAATTAAAAAACAAAAAAAAGCCTTTTAGATGGCTTGCAGGTGGATTTGAAGAGCAGCGAACTGCCTACGACTGGCTTCAGCCTAAAACCTGGGGGAAAGACCTCATGTTTTTCTAAGCATTTTTTCTTGGGTGGCTCCTGGCTATTTTGTACCAGTGTGTGAATTCCCTTTTGCTAAAGGATCTCTCTGATTTATCTTCAAAGGGTATTTCTGTTGGTTCATTATTTTGACCTAAATTGTATCTTTCCTAGATGACTGGGGTTTTTTAAATTTTATTTCTTCTCTAAAACCGCTTGCTCGAAACTACATTTTTCCTCTAGAGCTGTTTTTTCGTCAAATGCTCTCTCTCCTGAGAGGCTGTTGGCTATTTATCAATATTTGATCTGTCTGTAAAGCGTACTTCTGTGGGGTGGCCATTTATTATGAAAGGGTGTCTCTCTAAAGTGGATCTTATCAGTTCTTGATCTCTTTCTCTGTTTGTCTGCCTCTGTCTGCCTCTTTCTTAGCTAGCCTAGTGGCTCTGTTTTAACAAAATTAAATGCAATCATGAGAACGGCAAATACTAACCAGCAAAAGGAGATACGTCAGAATCCAGTACAACTTCCAGCAGATGCTTGGCAAAGAGCTTGAAACCGTGCCAGGTGTTTATAGGTGTAAGAGAAGAATCCTCTGCGTTTCCTTCAAAAGTAAATATTACAAAATTGGTTTTCGTGGAGTTTTCAGCAAAATGAAAATAGTAAAACAAATAGCAGAAAATGCCATTTATACTGACTACCTCTTAGAGTGTTTTTTTTTTTGCCATGTCAGCCAGGCTAAACATTACTGAATCCAATGCATTCTTAATCCAAGTCCCTTGATTTCTGTGACACTGAACTAGTGATGGACCTGAACCATGAACATCCCCTGAATTCTACTCGTTTTTCAGCCTGTGATAGATTAATTACTGATGCTGTTAGAGATGAAATCATTTTCATTAGGAAATGCTAAAAGTGGCAAAAATAAGCAGGGAAAACAATATTTGTGAGGGTTTCTCCTTGTTCTTGAATGGGGATAGATGTTAGGTAGAAAGGAAATAATCTTTAACGCAGGCTGCATGTCTCACTAATGGCAAGAGTGTTTGTGCCAAGAGCAGACTGAGGCCACTGAGCTGGTTCACGGAATCCTCAATAGGAATAGTTGCATGACTCTGTCCTTGGCCTGTAGGGAGTCGCCAAGAGCTTTTTCTGAGGTACTCGTCTTGCCATAGATGATTTTGCAATATATACATAGAGGAAAACCTATGCTGTTTTAGAAATAATTTCTTTAATGCATTTTACATATTGTACTTTCAATAGCACGAAGTATTTCTGGCTGCCTCTTAAGATATCCATTGTTCATTCTTCATTAGCTGATATCCCAGTCTGCCCAGGAAGTACAGCATGCAAAGGTCTTGAAGTTCAGTACATGCTAATATTTTCTAACCTTATTTTTCTCAATATCCAACTATAGATCAGTGACATTTTGAAAGTCAGGTGTTCAGCAACTGAGCAATGTTTTATTTTTTTTTTTTTTTTATAAATAGAGATCAAGAAAGTGCTCAACAACGAGATTTTTGAAATGCAAAAATTTCAAGATTTTTTTTTATTCGCTTTTTGGCTTGTAAGCCTTTTGAATTCACTGAGAGCATGTTTTCATTTTCTTCACTGAAACTGTTAAAACTAAAAGTATACTTTTTTTTTTTTCTTGTATTATAGTAACTTCGTTCAGGGATCTAGAGGTTTAAGAAATTTCTCTCTCATCAGGTGACTCATGAAAAAATCCTAGGCTTACTTAAAACTGAGTCCTGATCTTTTGCTGTATTGAGACAGATTTTTGCTGCTTCAGTAATATAAAAAGGCCCTGAACCTTCCCGACTTGGAACAGCACTCCTCAAAGTGCAATCCTGTTTTACTGTTGACACTAGCGTGTTGTTATTGGGGTTTTCCAGACCAGTGTGTCTCAAGGAGGAGGAAAAGTAGTCTGCTGCCATCCGTGCCTGAGAACGGAGGGAGCCCAGCTTGCTTTGCATGCTCCCGTTCTGCCTGCTTGCTCTGAGGGCTCCTCCGTTCTACTGTGTTTCCTTAGCAAAGTTGTTGACATTTACTTCATTTCAGTTTGTAATTATTAATTAGCATAATTTGATAATATTATGGCTTTTTAGATGTAAATATGGAAGTTGAGGCCCTGTCAAAAATACCCCGATAGATCATTGCATTTGCATGAAGAAAGGTTTTAACTTGTGTGTCAGCTCGGCTGTTTCTTCGTGCTGTCCAAATGTTCACGCAGCAACGAGATGTTCTTTGATAATTGGAAGATGCTTTTTGCTGCTTTCTTTTAATTGAAAGGTATTTGTTGCTGTTATCGGTTGTGAAGTGTATCCCTGTATGTATCCTATGGCTTCAGTATAAAGTGCTATTAATAAATATAAATAAATGTCAGCCAAAAAGGACTTTGGGGTTTTGAGAAAACAATCAAGAATGGCAAAAAGTGATGGCATGCAAATACTCGCAGGTAAGACAGATCTACAGCATCGTCATTTGTCCTCCTCTCCTCATCGGTTAAGCTGTTTCTTATTGCCTCATTTGTATTATCTGCAGACTGGCTGTATTGAAAAATGCCTCAAAACAAAGGGAACAAAACCATTTCACAGCAGTAAGAGTTACATGCGTGTGCAGGTAAAGCAATGCAAGAAAAGCTTACAAGAGTCTTCTCTTCCCCGGTAGCTCCCCTGCTTTTGCACCCTGTATATCGTGTTCTCTCTAACCCTTTCCTCTGCATTTGTTTTGGTATGAGTTATATGAGTACACAGGTTACCCAACAACCTCATCTTCAAGCGCCAGTACTATTAAAAGATCGCCAGTTATGTAAGCTACAGACTACAAACATGAAGCTACAGTCATTTGTGATGTTCTTTTAGAGACGTCTGAGGGTTTGTGAAAGTGCTTCTATTGAGGACGTTTTTGAGAATGTGTATGTAATGTGAAATACATATTGGTCATTGAAATTTCCCTTTTCCCCTTAAAATATCTATTTTAGGTTTGCCAGAACCAAATAGAGACAGTATATTCCAAGGCCTGGGAATGGATCAAGGATTCTACACGTCTAAAGACTTCCTACCTTTGGTAGCAATGGCAAGTAAACCAGGTATGCGATATTATGTCTTTGTTGCACTCATGTTCAGTAAGTCGTTAGCAGTTATTGATATATCAGAATGGACAGCTGGTTACAGAGCAGCACATCCAGTTACGAAGCACCTCCCAAGGAAGAGGTCTGGGGCCGGGTTTTTTTTTTTTTGGTGAGTTGCAACCTTGGGAGTGTGGTCAGAAAAGACAGTCCTAGAGACTGTAAAGCAAATAGTCATATATAAAACCCTAAGCACGTGGCAAAGCATTAACCCTAATAAGGTTATATTTATTATTTTGAATTATATTCGAGAGATGTCATAAGCTTCTCATTTGTATAAATTATCTTGAGATAAATAGTATATATAAGATGGTCTTGAAAAAATCTGATATTAAAGAAGGTGCTGCTGACCCATATAAGCAGCTGCTTTGATTATTGTTGGTAAATGATCTTCCTTGATCCCAAGTCACGTCTTGCGTGTTTGACAGGCACATTTAAGGGAGCACTAGTTCCTTACCCGGAGAACTTACAGTCTAAGACTCAGGACAACAGTAGTATGCCGGGAGTTAATAAGACAACGCTCATTTCATAGACACCAAATGCAGTCTTGTTTTATGCTTTTACGTCTTTGTTTTGGGTACAGAGATGGTTGCGTTTGCTCCCCAAGGAGTGTAGCTGCTTTCAGTGGCCCTGAACGTGAAGTCATAAGGCCCAGATGGATGTAGGAGATGGGACTTGTGATTTCTACACCACGTTCCCTCATGATCTAGATCCCCCAATGTGCTGATAAAAAAGAAATTCCGCGTACAGTTTTCTGGGCACATACTTAGTGCAGTATGTGGTCTTGTACATATGACCCCATATTTAATCACACATATATCTTTTTATCTACAAATTGGTTTTCTTCTGAGCATTCAGAAATTTCTTTTAGCATCATATAGGGTTGTCTGCTTATTTAGTAGACTTTCCACAAACAATGTGTTAAAGAATATAGCTTCTGTGGCAAATTAGTCTGCATAAAAAAGTAAAGTTTATTACCCCATTTTATGCAAAATATTTAGGAAGGGAAATTCTGCATCCCGTCTGTCCCATCTCTCTGCTGTTTTGATCAAATGCTTATTTGTGTCTGTTTTCTAAAGCTCAAAGTGAGCTCAAATGGGTTGGGAGAAAGCGGTGGGGTGTTTTTGGTTTGGTTTTGGGTGGGGTTTTTTTGTTTGTTTTTGCTTTTTTTAAGAAAGAGATGTTTAAAAATGAAACAGATTGAGAATCTGCACTCCAGAACATTTGCAGGTTAACAAAGGAAAAACAAATCTTGCAAAACAATCCCATCTTGTAATAATTTGACTAAAAATAAACCATAGAATTCTGTATGGCCGTGTAGCACTCGTGTACTGTAAGCTGCCTGCCTGCGTGTGGATCTAAATACTGTGATCCGCATCTTTTAAAATGTCGCAAAGTAGCGCTCTCGATTTGCCAGGATATGTAAGGATAGTTGTTATGTTACGTGTACAAAGAAAAAAAGGATGAACTTTGAAGAACTAACCTTTTCTGACTGACAGTAATAGATAGCTTTTTGGTGTTGTCTGTTAATTAACATGGTCTCTTAATTTTCCCAGTCTCTGTCTGTAGCTGTAGCCACCTCTTGCTCTCTAAAGCATGGAATTTTAAAATAAAATATACATGTCCTATAACCTGCTCTGTCCTCTTCTCTTACTACGACAGTTCTCTAAATAATAGACATAATAGACTTATTCACAGTAAAATACATATTCTGCCTGCTTATTCAGTTCTGAGTACCACATATTCATATACTTTCCTCCAAAAGGGTTTCCCCCTTGCAAATACTCACACGTGAATGTACCTTGGGAGTGGCCTTGTTACCAAGAGCAAAGTGGGCTGCTGTGACTGATCCATTCAAGACGCGTCCCGTAATGCCACTCTGAGCTGCCATTCCCCTGCTGCACTTGTGCTTTTTCCACCGCTCAATGTACAAGTTTTGTGAAGGATTAAGTTCGTTAAAAATAAATGAGAAAAGTTCAGAGAGAATTTTAGAATAAGAAGCCTATCAAGTAAATAGTAAATGCAATGCCATATACATGGGGGGGGGTACGATAGCATTTGCCATACGTAAAGCATTTTACATACGGAGAGAGAAAATGTGTATTAGGACGTTTCTCACTCCGTTTATATGTCTAAATTTTTAATTCTTCCTTGAATGAATTGCTTCCTTGAATGATCCTTGTGTTTCTTTACAATTGCACGTGAAAATCTGCTGCCACTATAGCAGGATACTCAAGTTACAGCGCGATGATTAAATGGCCAGCTTAGCACCTCCTGACTGAAATTACCACGGGCTCATTGAGGGTATAGCTTTATATTGTTTATGGCATTATTTTTTAAGTTGCGATAATTTTCCTAATCAATAGTTAGTTGTATTTAAACTTGTGATAAAGTGCAGTCTCATACAAGGAACGCACACAGTTCAGGTGTACTGAAGTATTTCTTGTATAACTGAATTATCAAATACAAGCTGTAGATGACAAATGTCATTCTCTCCATGTAACTTTTTGCAAATCGTTTGTACAAAGCCATTAAATGTTTTCTCCCAGTGGAAGATCCTAGGAATCACTGAAATCATGATATTCTTTCTGCCTCGTGCCACAGAGAATGGGCTCTGAGAACCGTGTCACTGCCAGAGCAGCGTCAGTGCCTTGTAGAAAACCGACTGAGGGGACTAACTTTGGGAGACTGTTACGCAAAACTGTCAATAACTGGTCGTCTTTTGAAAAATATCAAATATTATTCTTTATGATCTGTTAAAAGGTGTTGTTTTTTTTTTTAACTGGGAAGATAACGATTTCAATAAGAGACACACTTACTCTTTGGATAAAAAGATCTCTCGATGCTCGTTTCAACCTGACAGGACCCACAATCCTACAAACGTGTTGTCATTTGAATTCTTTCCAGATAGAAAGGTGCAGAGGACTGACTATGAAATTATGTGTATGAGCATATCTTAAAAATGGGAATAAAACTGTCTTTCAGTGAAGCAGAATAATTTGATAGTGACACTCCATGCTTGGAAACTGTAAGATGCAATTTTACACTGCTTTGGGTACAAGTACGTTTTGAGCTGTCAGGCAGAAATGGTTTCTCTACTTGAAAATGGGGTTTTCCTTTCATCTTTCAGGAATGTGTGCCTGTCACTCTCCGTTGCCATCAATCCATGGAACTGTGGTTGTTCTTGGGGCAGGAGACACTGCTTTCGACTGTGCAACGTCTGCTTTACGCTGTGGAGCTCGTCGCGTGTTTGTGGTCTTCAGGAAGGGATTCACTAATATCAGGGCTGTCCCAGAAGAGGTAACGTTGAATAACAGCATTTATGAGAAGGAATATTGGTTGTTATTTCTACAGTGCCCAAAACTGTGCTGTAGGTACTTAAAAGACATCTACTACAGGTTTTGTTTATAAAAATGTTCTTAAAATGTGTAAATGTTTATTAAAATCTGAGGCTTATTTTATGTACTTTTATGTATTTTCCTCTGTTGTACCTGTTTCCTGTAAACTCAGAGAGATGCATTTACACACGAGGGGCAGAATTTCTTGTAAATTAGAAAATACAGTAACACTTTTAATCTTGGAAGCACCCCAGAGATCAAACAGCCATCTGAGTATTGTAGGCGACTCTTCAGGTCATCGTTAGATTCGAGAACGAAACCTCTGGCTTCTGTCTCGTGAATCTCAGTGCTCCTGACGTTGCCTTGGGAGCCTATAAAATCTTGCGAGAAAACTACTTCCAGTGATTTTGGTTTTGAATCACTGCCAATGGCAATAGAAGAACGTCATTCATCACAGATTTTAGCGTTCAACCTGATTTTTAGTTTGGCTTTGCACTTTGGCATTTATCAGGACATCTGCACGTTTTGAACCTGACTCTGCTTCCTCAATGTATCTGTACTACAGGAGGGCTTTTTCAGGCTAGATTTCCTTATTTTGGTGGTCTTTTTCCATTATCATTTATTTGGTACATTACGCTTTTGCATACTTGGGGATATCAGGACATCTAATGCATCTTCATCATGAGATTTATGGTTGTTTGGTCATCTCTTTCAAGAAGGTGGGCATCTTAGAGATCTTACAGAAGGGGAACAGAGGTGCAAAAAAGTAATAGAGGGTCTCTTGATGCATGATTTACTTCTGCTTCTGTAGTACTTCATTTAAGAATTCCAGACACAACGAGATTACTGAAGCCATTGCACAGACAGACTGATGTGCTATTCGGATTCCTACTAATCAAGAACCAGCTGTCACTCTGAACCAAACCTTTTGTTAGCAGCCTGGGTAAATTCCTAGAAGTTGTCAATGTTTGTACTCATTCAGTCGTGCAGTGGCCTTGAAACTAAGGAAAATAAAAGTAGCTTCCACTGGTAAGGGCCGTGCTAGAATGTTGTCAGGTTGGATATTACACGTTCAAAAAAGTTTTGTCATGTAAACATAGACGATCAAGTCCCGAAGACTTTGCTAAGACAAAATGCTGTTTGACTTCAGCAGTTTTACCACAGCAGAGATTCAGAAGATCGTAAGTTTGGATTGTCATTCCGAGAACTGTTGTTTGCACGTCGCAGTCAGCATTTAATAACATCTTAAAATCACAGTAAACACAAATCAGGGCATGTACTAGGCCTCTTCTTAAAAGACACAGAGAGTTACATAAGGTAACCCTTTTGCCCTCAGAGGAGTTATACATGTTCAAAGTAACAGGGAGCAATAAAAATATATTAGAGAAAAATTTGCATTGCAGATTTACCCAGTGCCACCGTCTAGAACTGTTTGATTTCACAGCACAGGAGGCTCTGAAGTTGGTATTCAGATGACTGTCTGTATACCATACACAGGTGACTTCCACTACAGAACAATGCACGGTAGCATCTTGAGTCAAAAAATGTTTTGTGGAGTTTTGTTCATAAAAACACACCAATGTTGAAGTTATATATTTTATTGCTTCTGCTCTACAGATGGAACTTGCAAAAGAAGAGAAGTGTGAATTTCTGCCTTTCCTCTCCCCTCGGAAAGTTGTACTTAGAGGTGGACAGATTGTTGCTATGGAGTTTGTTCGAACTGAACAAGACAATGATGGAAACTGGAAAGAAGATGAGGATCAGGTTGTCCGTCTGAAAGCTGACGTGGTGATCAGTGCCTTTGGCTCCGTTTTAAGCGACACTAAAGGTAACCCTAACTCATGCGTTCTGTAAATGCTGATGGTTATTTCAGCTGCAGCCATTTCCTCTCCTTTGACACTTTTGTGGAGTGAGTTTTCTGGAGGTTACAAAGCTTGGGACTGCTGGTCCTCTTCACAGGAATTTCTTTGTCCTTTAGGTATACCTCTTAGAACAAAACTTGAGGGCCTGATAACAAAACAATGTTCTGTATATCACTGTATAGAGCAGGAGCTCAGATTAGAGGTACAGTTGCTCACTGTATATATCTTGCTTTCCTCTCAATGCAAATGGGATCTCAAAGAATACTCTTGGGGATTTCTTCTGGTCTCACTAATTAACTTTAGAAAAACTCATTATACTACAACTTTAAACTGAACTGATCTGATCTCTGAAACCTTTTTTTTACCTATTAAATTCAGCAAGAATTAAGACAGATTCATTATTCCGGTTCAGCTGGTCTGGCTATCACTTGTTTCTTATGCATATGCAAGAGAACTGTGGCTTCTCTCATATGTGCAGTATTTGTTAGATTCACCTGCGCTTGTTTCAGCTTGTCTCATTATTTAGTTGCACTTTACAAGCTTCGGTCTTAAAAATTAACAATTAAATAGTCCCATGGTAAAGATACAGAAATTGGCACACGGAAGGCGTTTCAGAGATCGAACGAATTTTCTGGGTGCAGCAGAAAGAGAGATGAAGAAGATGAGTACAGCTAAGAACACGGGAACTGAGCAGAGCTCAAACTGTTCTCCTCTGACACTAGGTTAGATTTAAAGAGTTCAGGCACATACATCAAATGTGCCTCAAAAGTAAAAACCACCGACTCAGCAGAAGACAGATTGATAAAATGAGTAGATCTTCAGCCTGGAGACGCTCATCAAGGTTAGCGGGCTCTGAAAGCCTTGGTGATCAATGTGCCTACCTCTCCAGGGCACGGTCATGCCAGCCAATAACCCCATGACATCTTGACACGGTCCTTTGGGTATAAATGCTTTGACAGAGGACTTGGCAAGTGCCTCGGAGTTCGTGTCACCAGAAAATTTGGTAATCAGATGCTGGTTCTGCCAGTGCAAAGGGAATTTCAAAATTTCTTAGCATAATGCAGTTTTGTGAATCTTTTCAATCAGGGAAAATCATAAATCTAAAATAATCTAAGCAGAGTCTAGTAGCATTTGTGAACATACCTCAGGCACATACAAAATGTATGACTTCTCACATCTGCATTTTCTGTGTATGCATTATAGATAACGCTGTTGTAAATGAAGTTAAAGAAATGAGTTTTCTGACAGTAAGATTTTCTAGAGTTATTGGTAAAATTATACAAAAAGTGTACTGACTTCAGAGGAAGACAAAACATTAGTTAATGAAGATAAATTATAGGTCCAACTAAAGAATTTTAGAATATAGCCAATAGCAGATTTGTCTGTAATCTGAACGAGCTACTCAGTGCTTCCTGTTCAGCAGCCCAATTGTGTATAAAATTAAACCATCATACAGCCACGAGAGGAGTCTAAACTCTCCTACAGTGAAAAAGAAGGATCAGCCTGGTTCCTTGAAAATCATAAATCTATGTAGGAGAACAGAATAGTGATAAGCTAAAACTATTTGACACGGCCGTACAGTAACAGATAGTTTCCCAAGGTCATAATGTGGTAAACAGGACAGAGAAAAGGGAAACCAGACCTGGTAAGAGGAAAATTCCTGAATAGAGAAGAACCAATTATAACCTGCGTGATCAGCGCGTGGCAAAGGCAGATGTACCAACCTAAGACTGTCTAACTGTGTACGTTTATTGCGTGCCAAGCGTGTGGACGTGTCTGCAAACTATAAATTACCCTGTGTAGAAACAATAGAGGTCTTCATTTCTGCCTTGCAAGTGGAGTCCGTGTCTTCATTCCCTTCAAATCTACAATTCCCGTTCCACTAGGAGATGCATTGCTGTATAAAGAGCCTGGCATCTGTGTTGGTCATGTGTAAGGGCTCCGCCTAACCCTGAGGAAGCAGGGAGAAGTAGTATTTTTTAAATCTTTAAGAAATTCGAGAGCTACTCCGTTGGTGGAGTTGACTTGAATGAGAATTTTGGAAAGTTTTGTTGTTGTTTTTAAAAACCCTCTCTTTAGGTTTTTTTGGAAGGTTTTCTAGGACCTTATGTGGTAAATCAGTGTGTTTTGTTGTGATTCATATACCCTATGATAAAGGAGTGACTCTGTTTTCTCCCACGTTAAAAACTGCTTCAGCGAAAAGGTTGAACTTACTGTGTGGCTTAGCCATAATACTGTGCCAGTCTTGTACCTCCTAGTATGCATTCACTGTCAAAAGTAGTTGTTGTGAGGTTTTAAAATAGGAACATAAAATGGGAGGGAAACAAAGTCATGCAGTGAGCTGATCGTGAAAGAAAAGAGTCATTTACCTTGGGGGTGAGCAATACACCTCAGTTTCCCATTGTATTTTTGGTGAAACTCCTATTAGAACGGCAATTAAATTACAAGGAAAAATGCAAAGCATTTGTTCTGGATGTTGGGAAAGTGAAAAGAAACTAAGACTTGAGGGAATCAAGTGTTTATTTTGAGCATATCATTTCAGTTGCTTTTAAATCTGGGGTTTTTTTTTTTTACTAAGCTGTCTTAATGAAAGTCAAATTTGCTTTTCACCATTGAGCTGGATTACAACCAAATCTCCAGGCTGCCTCAGCATACATAACAAAAAGAAATGAAAAGAAAAAACCCGAAAACAAACAAAAAAACCCCACACCAAAACCATCTTATATTCGTAGCGGTGGTGTGGTTTTTTTTATTTAAAAGGAAGCGCATTTTTGTATTCAAGAGATGGAGATATCCAGCTATTCTCCATCAAAAGATGGAGATGAAACTACTGGAGGTACTGAAAACTGGACAGTGTCATGAGCAAACTGATCTGCCTTGGAACTTGATCCAAATTTGAAGAAGAGGATGGACCAGGTGACCTCCAGAGGGCCCTTCTAGTCTGAATTATTCTGTGACTGGATGACTCGGATGCAGGTTGAACAACCGTATTAATTGTTGCTCCTACAAAGAGCTCCACCAGTTGGCCTAATTCGGGAGGCACCTTGGGGAACTGCAAATGCAATATTGGTATGGGCTAAGCTAGCAGGATATGTCCTATTCGTTATTAATACTGTTAAATGCTGATGCTACTGATGTAAGAATAGAGAAAATACTATGAAAACCAGAGGAATTAAAGTCAGGCTTAGCAAAGTGTTCAGGGCACAAGCATGTGGGTGACTGCTGTCCTGAGCAGAAATAGCTCATAGGTTAGAAAGCTTTTTTCTAGTCTGTTGTCCTCAACGCGGTGTTTCTTATTCTTGCACAGTAACTGTTACATTTGCAGCTGAGGTTCCATGTGCTCACAGTAGGTATTTAGTCTTTTTTGTTTTGATAAAATAAAATGCTGATTGTGTTTTTAAGCAGCAGTTCTAAGTAGGTATTCATCCTCCCATTGGGAATCATATAAATGCATCATTAATTTAAAAAAATGGACTCCTAAGTCCATTTTATGCTCGGGAAGTTGCTAATAGACAAAACAGGAGAGTTGCCTTCTAGACTATTTTAAGGACCACTTTACTGAAGCCGGTAAAAAAAAAAAAACCCAACAAATTGTTCAAGCTGCTGCAGATGGAGTAAGAAAAATGTTTTGTGTCTTGTTGGAAAAAAAAAAAAGGTTTTGCAAGCACAAGCTGCTTTTTTTTATTACATAGCTTACCAAAGCCTTCAAGCCATCATAACTGACCCACATAAACAAAGAGCTGTGAGAGAATTTTGTACCTTTCCTCATGTTCCTGCTCTTTTGCTTGGGTTTGGTGCTTTTTTTGGTTTGGGTTTTTTTTTTTTTTTTTTTTGGAGGCCTGTGATGTATTAGTGAATTACTGAAATATCTTCTGTCACCATTCCAAATTGCAACTACTCAATATATACAAATGTAATTCTGCATACTCCCTAGCACTGCATACAGCCTCAACATCCTACTTAGCACCAGTCCAGTTGGTTTTAAAGTCTAAACATTGAAGAACCGTTTTCTTATCTAATTTGTTCTGATAAGCAAAAACGAACAGTATTTTTGGACTGCAAAATTTTGCGCTGGGACAAATGTCCTTGTTCTGATTTGTTTTCCTGAATTTCTGAGGAGAACCTGGACTTTCTGAGGAGAACCGTGGAGAAATTATGGGAAGTAGTACACCTGTTCAAAGCGTACTACAAAACGCAGGGCAGGGCAGGGGACTAAGGCAGGATGGGGAACTGGCAACGTAAGTTTAGTTCAACACTCTGTTTAGCAGGCAGCAGTAAAGAGGAAGTATTCCCATTTTCTAGAACACTGAATCTTAGCATGATAATGTCTATTTTATTTTCCTGGAGAGGGAAAAAAGGATAATGCAGAAATATCCAAGCAAGCTCCAAATACCACTTCTGCAAAAACCCCCAGAAATAGTAGGCTATTTGTGAGCAAAACCAGATTTTATTAAATTTTTCATAGTAGCTAGCGATTGCATGGTAACTGAAGGGCAGACTTTTATTTCACGTTTCTGGGAATCAGTGACAACTTTCAGATATTTTGCTTTTACTTTTAGTACGACTGTCATCTTGCTTGCAAACTGCAGCAGCAAACCCCAGAAGGCTCACTAGAGTATAGCTGCTGCCCCCCAGTATAGTTCAACATACAGCAAAGATAATTTTGCTGAAATAGTTTACAATTTTATTATTTAATCTGCTCCTACTTCGTATTTTTTTTATATAGATTGAGAAGCATTCACTAGGGAAAAAGGGAAAAGGCTTGCAGAGCTCTGAGCTCACAAGTGAACAAGGTGTTAGTTTTCCTTTGTCCAAATGCAGAACTTCAAATGGTGCAGAAGCCAGCGAATCTGCGGGGAGCGTTGAGTTTCTTCATACAGCCTACTCAGACAACGAGGTAACTTCAGCCCGAAAGCGCTGCAGCCTCGACTATCTAATGAAAGGCCTGGAGCGGGGAGGAGAGGTGGCTGTGATGCCCCCCCGGGAATGCCCACGGCAGCGACCTGACGTCTCCCTAGCTGCCCATCTGCCTCGCACCCACAGAATGGACTTCTGGTCACCAGACTTTTTTAAAAAACTCTTATATAAAACTGAAATTTATATAGATTCAGAAGATTCCTAGTGAGAGGTAGGAGTTTTCCTGCTGAGTCACTTGGAATAGGTTTTTTCTCCGCAAATAGGCTTACTGAATGAGTTTGAGTGCGGCAGTTCCACACCCTGCAACGATTGCCAGTTTCCAATATCCCAAAATGACTTCGTGCTGACTTCCAAAGCCCTTTTAACTCAGAGCAGGAACTCTGCTCTCTCACCCGATAGGCACCAGTCCACAGCTGCTGGCTGGTGACAGGCAGAAAACAAAGTCAGCTCCAGCTTGCAGCGGGAGCCCCTCCTAGCATACCTGGACCCAGTTTTATCCAGTCAAACCACTTTTTAATCCTGGTTCAGTACGCTAGTGGGGCAGAGGCTGTGGGAAGCATGACTGTGCCTTTCTTTATTTGCTGGGCACTGAGGCTGAGCAGTGTCAGCAGTTAATCAGTCTGTTGGTGCATGTGACAGCTGTAGTTTTATATTCGAGATTAAGAAAGTTATAGCGTATTTGTATTTTTCTGAAGTAATGCTACTACTCACTGTAAAGGAAGTCTGTAAGATGGATATCAAAAATAACATTAATGAGCTACTAAAGCTAAAATTACAGGAACTTATGAAATTGGTTAAACATAAAAACCATTAAACTGTTTATTGAAGCTTCACAGATATACTGCAGCTAATGAGCATTTCTGCTATTTAAATAAGCCCAAATTGAACACACATTACATGGATACATAATTAGTCATGGCAGTCAAACACACACAGACTCACTTTTAAAGCTTTATTTGAGGAATCTTTTCCATTTGATTTGTTTTGTTAATTAAAATATTTTTTCTGTATTCACTTATATTTTAATATTGGTTTTGCAAGTGCTATAATTTGCTGCTGCTTTTCCATTTGTGTTTGTTTGCTCTGTGAATATAGCAAATTTGGAGTATATATTCAGAACTGTCCTTTTGTTTGGTGTTATTTGTGTTTGCATCACTTGATCGCATCAGAATAATTCAATTGTATGTTGTCTTTCATCCAGAAGGATCTTTTCAAATTATATATAATACCTCACCAGGATATGGAGGAGAAGGCAGCATCGCCACAGGATTGTACTTCGAATTTTCAAGGGAAAAGCTATATTAATTTTAAACTTCAAAGGTCGTGAGGGTGCAGGGATTTAAAAGACACTCTTTTCTTTACCCCTGTCCCAAATCGTGCACCAACAAAAACATTAGGTATCTAGTTTGCTTGTTGTTCAGCAATTCCGAGAACCGATAGTTGGGGCCGCCTGCTTTCAAGCTCGGGTTTGGCTCTTAGACTCTCTCCCACGCCTTCCAGGGGAAGAGAAGGGACCTCCCTTTGTGAGGACCGAGGTTCTCCCCTTCTTTCTGCAGGGGGCCTAGGAGGTGGTCCCTTCAGCCTCACAGGTGCCCCGGGTACCAGATCCAAATCGTGAGGGAGTTAGGAAATCTTATATAAGATGCTTTTAAATCATGCCCTTATTTTTACTTAACCTAAATCCTGGAGAGCATAAAAAAGACAGAAGTAAATAGCTGCTGGATACCGTGTCAACCTTGCCACCAGGGAAATGTCCTTTCCCCATTTTAAAAATACTGATGGGGCGGACAAATCCCCAGGCCCTGGGGAGGTGTTTCAGATGAAGGTATGTTGGGCATTCTTTACACTCAAAAAGCTTTTGGTATAATTATGTCCAGACAGCTATTTTAGCACAAAACAATCCAAAGATAGATTTGAGAAATGTAACAGATCCAGGATAACAGCGGTAATACCCTATTTTTCCACCAGCTGAAATAAGTAGTGAGAACTTCCAGTTTTACATCATTTCTTCTGAAAAACTACATCTCCAATAGCACGTTGCCCTTTAACACCTTTAGCGTGGTTCAGTCCTGTCTCAGAGAAACAAAAGTCATCTATTAAATCCCCGATACCAGATCCCTCAGCACCAAGTTTTCCTCTGGGTTTTTTCCAAGCATGTCTTTACAAGCCCGTATGTATTTAGCTTGCGAGAACTGTCTAGACCACATGCTGAGATGGTACCGCTGCATGCGGTAAGTTATCCTGTATTTGACAAATATGAGATGATCAAAAGCTTTCTTGAAGTACAGACAGTCTGAGACGTAAAGAGAAAGTTAATGTGTTGAGTTATAAATATTACTGAAGCATTCTTAATAAAACTGCTATCAGCCATTATCAGCATTTTCCTTTTTTTTTTTTTTAAAAAAAAAAGAAACAAAAAAACCCCAAACCCAAACAAACAAATGAAAAAACTCATTTTCCAGACTGAAAAATGTCTCAGTCTGAAGGTTGTGTTTGGTGCAATCTTTCAGTAATTTAAATATTTTTAAAGGAAACCATTTCATAAGTTTTTGATTCTGTTACTACGCAAATACTGTTTTTGCCAAGTTAAGCCACCAGTACTTGCGAGGTGGGAGGCATTGTGCGAGCAGTAGGTCTTGAAGACAGATTAAATACTTCTGGTATGAAAAGCTGCTACAGTCTTTCAGCTTAAAACTGTCTTCTGTGATTCTGGCTTCTGAACCAGTTGCGAAAAAATACTTTGGATTTGAGTCCTCTGGATATTTGTGTATGCCAAGGGTGAGGAAGAGAGCGTAGGTGGGACAAGCAGGTGACAATGTTTGTGCCTTGCTTCCTGTTTTCTTATTTTGCCCTGGATTATACAGAGCCGCCACTTCGAAATACACTTCTAATATATGGTTTGGAGGTGAAGGGAGAAACGGAGCCCGGGAAGAAAATCCCATCACGATGATGAGCAAAAAAGATGTGTTCGAAGCTTGCTGTACGCTCAGGTGTGCGCTGGGGCAATACTGTGACTTTGCCCTCGTACTGGGGAAACATTCTTGTCTTAAACTGGCAGGTTTCCTTTTCCATATGTGACAGCACAACTACATCAGTTTAATTGACCTTGGCAATCTGCATCTGCTAGTGGTATGTCCCTGAGGGACATCGCAATTTTAAGCTGCGTTTTATTGCAGAATCTTCAGTTCCTGGAGACAAAGCTATGTAAAACCCCCTCATTTTGATATATTCCATCAACATTTGCTCAAAATATTTATTGAAAAAAGTGTTTCTCTTTACGAAGCTACTTACCTTTGCGATTTTAATAAAATAATTTAAAAATGCATAACAAAATAATGCCAATATAGAGCAAGATGATTTTTTTCTGAGCGTTTATGTGCATTTATATAATGCCACATAATGCCGTTGGTATAATGCCATGCAGTATAAAAAATATTTTTTTTTTATATTCACATCTACATTATTTTCAGGGACAATAATAGTTCATGTGCGGAATGCCTATATATGCTGTTTACTAACATGAAAAAATTAAGATATCTTAATGTATGCTCTAAAGAACCGTCAGAAATTGCAGTGAAAAAGATGCAAAAGCTATTGTCTTTGTGAAAGCGTTTAATTTTGATTGTAGTTTTATGGTTTTATTCTTAATATCCGTAAAAAGTTTCAAAGTGAGCCTTACTTTCAGGACGTTTCTGAGTTTAAATAGTAAGCCAGGATGGTTTTGACTCTATTGAAATTTATCTTTTTCAGAATTAAATTTCTTTAGAACCAACGCGCTTTGTCAAAGCCAAAGCTTTGATAGTGTAACGTTTCCTGGTGGGAAAATGTTCCATCTGAAAATTCTCAGTCAGGTTTAATAACGACCTGTCAAAAAGTAGCAGAGTATCATTTCTGTTGTGAGAGTTAATAAATGTGGGAAGTAAATTCTGGAGATCTAAATGAATTTCTAGAAATTGTATCATAAACATTCTTTTTTTCATTTTAAACCTCAAAAATTGTAGGCTGCGTATTAAGTTGCACGAGAGAGCATATGGTGGGTTATTTGGGAAACAGGCATGCTGATATGGTAAGCGCTGTACAAAGCTGTGGGTGGAGCGAAAGGGAGAAAATTATTTTTCCTTTGTTAATATTGTTCATTAATAGGATTTTCAGGAGTGCTGGACTTTTTCCCCGGGAGATGAATAATGCCGGTGAGAACGACTTTGTGAATCCCAGCTTCTGGGATGTGCCGTGTGTTCTCAGGGAGTGACCTGAAGAACATCAGCGCCGATTATTTCTTGAGCCTGCGTCAAGTCAGTCGCTTCTTGTGACACCCGTGTACATTTACCTTGTACGCAAGCCCCGCTTTGCAGGCACGTGGGAGCTGGGGACTTTTCTGATACTGCCAAACCGCTGTTCTAGGCAATGCGCGTTGCTCTTCTGTCCGAGTCCTGTTAGGAATCGCATACCTCCACTAGCTCAACAAAAACGTTCATGTATATAAAAGGACTTTTCGTTTCTACTGTAAATTTACGTTTAAGTTAAAGAACTAGGACATGGAACTGCTTTTCTGATTGTTAGCAGTGTATATGTGACAGATTTCAGCAGCGCTTTTGTTTCTTGTATTAACATACTTGTCGTTCGCTTTAATTACAGTCAGAGAGGCCATGGCACCTATCAAGTTTAACAGATGGGGTCTTCCTGAAGTCGATCCGGAAACGATGCAAACAAGCGAACCCTGGGTTTTTGCAGGGGGCGACATTGGTGGTCTTGCTAACACTACAGTGGAATCAGTAAATGATGGAAAACAAGCCTCCTGGTACATGCACAGATACATACAGGTGATTTTTTTAAAAAGCATTTTCCTCTTTCCCATCTCTGTTTGTGATTGTTAAAATAACTTCATTGTGTTTTAGATTAAAACCACAAGCTTTGAGGAACTAATCCATAGATTATCTGGCGATTTGGACATTATAGACTCATTCAACTTGGATCACATACTTGAGTATGTGTAGTTGAACCCAGCTTTCTTACATTATGTTAACACCAAAATCCAAGCAACATTTTCTTGGCCCCAGCTCTGAATTCCACTCAAGGGTAGCAAGGCTTCCTGCAAGTAGCAGTCCTAATTAGGTAATTGGGGAAAAGAAGCAAGCCCATCAGTCTTAAAAAGTAAAATCTCTTAATAATGCATAAAGTAAAAATTAAATACCGCCACTGTCGTTACCTGAGGAAGACAACTGTGGTGTTTTTAGAGTGCAAGCGTACTAACAGTTTACAGAGCACTCAGATCATTTACACCGGAACCAAAGTTTGCTCTGCCGAGGCCGATAAACTGGACACGAGAATGCACAGAGGAAAATAATGCAAAGGAGAATTTCCCTGAGAAATGTGAGTTTAAGGGGTACAGGCTTGAAAAACCTGGTAACTGCCTGTTCCCTTCCGGCGCTCCGTGCGTGTCGCTGACTGAACACTTCTGCCCTAATTTTTCTAGTAAGAGAAAGAGCACAAAATCTAGAGGAGCTGCAGAGGAACCTGCAGAGACAGGAGACACAGCCTGTGTGTGGAGAACCAGCTGACAAAAAGTGTGTTCATAGTGCAAGGAACTTTTTAGAAACACGATACATGATTCATGCTCCCACAGAAAGAGATTTGAACAACTGAAGTTGGGACTGTAACAGCTCGATGTCTTTCTCCCCCATCCATCTGCTCAAAGCCTCTCTGATTGCATGTTTGTGCAATTTCATGCTGTTGGGGTCTGATTTCACTTCCTAAAAATACTTCAACTGAAAGCTTGTTGTTAGTATCTGTGCATATTTTTTCTCACTTGTTCTAAAGCACTGTTTGTGTCCTGCCTTCTTAGACCCTATGAAAATGCTGAGTGCGAAACATCTTTAATCCCTGACCTGCTTGCTTAATTTCTCAGTGCACAGTGAATTTGGGTAACTGGGATAGGGGAGAGCGGAGTATCTCCTCCTTTTTGTCTCCTTCCTCTTCAACCTCTAGAAATACCTGCATCCCTTAAAAACCCTCCTTTATCACGTTGCTTCCTCCTCAAAGCTTGCTTCCCCCCACCCCCCCGGAATGTATTGAATACTTTGGAAAAAATCTGAATAGTCATGGCTTGAGAATTAGAATTTTAAATCAAGCAGGCTTGTGATATTAGAGCATTTTCGTTACCCTTTGCAGGTTTCAAGGCAGCTTATTCGACCTTACAGTCTCACCAGGAAGCTAATGGGAAAGCCTTACAGCAATCTTCACAGGAAAGTTTCCAAATGTCAAGTGTCACCTTTCCAGCTGTTAGATGAATGGGTTGCCCAGGGGCATTTATTTGGATGTGCAGCCCTTGTAAAATCTGGTTGCTGTGGTCCGGAGTGCTGTAATTTGGCAATTTATTTCACCAGCGTTTGGACCTGGTAGAAATTTTAGTGACCGGAGGAGAGATTGTTTTTTAAAGAAGCTGTTTAGAGAAGGATTCTGTTACCCTGGTGTTTATAGGGGTAGGTACGTGCATGCCTTTGTGCGCGTGTGCAGTTCGCAGCCCTGTATTCTGGAAACTTCCAATATCAAATGAGGAAACACCCTTACGCGCTACCTTATTTCCTCTCTGCTGTGAGATTCTGAGGCAAGCAACCCTCCTGTGACCTGAGTGTCTGAACTGAGTACACATTAAATTTTAAATAAATACATTGATACTCTCTCTCCACTTGCATTTTAGTTACAGGAATAGGTAGCCATTTCCAAAATCGCCAACTGTCTCAGCACCAGGATCTATAAATAATGCAGGCAGCCTTTAGCAAAATAAAAGTATTCCATAGGATTTCTCAACCAACCCAAGACCATGTCAAAGACTGAAAGTCAAACCCACCGTCCCGACTACTTGCAGAATGCTCTGTTTGGACGACACGCTGCTTGTGTCCCAACCTACTCCAGGCAAAAGGCTAAGCAAACAGATGGGCCTGATATGAGCCCTGAAACTCCAGTCACTGCAAGCTCTGGCACATGGGGAAGCAAAGCGTGAGATCCAGACTCAAGGACTCTCCAGCAGAAATGCCTTATGTTCAAAACTGGGAGTTATTTACAGAAGTGTCTTGGCTGCTCTTATGCTGGAAACTTTCCATCATTAGTTGCCTAAATATCTCCTGCCTCTTAACATATTCCTCCCACTATATGAAGCATAGGTTCATCTCGGAAATTATTGCCTGCAGCTGTGTCAGGTTAGTTTCTACAAACATGACCAATCAAAGCCTAACTAAGGAGAGTTGTAGTAGAACCTGTTAGAGAGTACAGTCAGTCTTCCTAGAACCATTTGTTGCAAGTCATTAGAGATCCAAACAGAATCAGCCTGATTTTTTCAACTGGCTGCTATTCACAACATTTTTTCAGGTTTCAACCTTTTTTGTTACTCCATGAATGACGTAAAAATGTCTGTAAAATAATCTTGGTGATTTATTTAGTTTGGGGATTGTAATGGCCCTTGCTTTCGTCCAGCAGTGACTTTATGATCTTGTGCAGAAGCAATATAGGCTGCTGTTCTCATCTATGCCTCAGTTACCATTCATTTCTTTTTGATCACTGAATGGAATTTAATAATATAATAGTTATATTCAGGGTAATTCACAATTATTGCAGGACTAACTTCTAATTTTCTATGGCTGCCTTGAGAGCAAAGACAGCTCTGTAATTGCAGTTCTTCCAGTATTTTCTTCCTGGACCACTGCACCAGCCTTGATGCTTCATTCCTGCTCTATTCATACACTTACCTGTGGAGCATTTTCCCAGATGTGGCAGTCAAGCTGCCGTCATCTTCTCACTAAAATCGCTCTTAAAAAGTGACTTTTCCTCTCTGGTTCACAATAAGTTTTCTTTTATTTAAATGTATTTTTTCTTTATTGTAATCTCCCTGGAGTGGACAGTTTCTTTTATATTTTTTCCTAGACTGAAATGTACATGGTACACTTCAAGAATAGAGGGTTGGATCCCAACTGATATAAATTGCACTTCACTAAGACGCTATTCAGTATGAATTTTGAGCACATCACTGTGTTATTTCAAACCAGTATTGTATATTTGCTATTTTTTTCTTTATCTATGCTGTCAAGAAATATATGGGCTTTGAATCTGAAGAGTGTAGTTGTTGATTCTTTTATGAAGGTTGACCAGTCCCATATATTCCTCGAGCGTGCATGAATGTACATTATTTCATAATCAATACCAGAGATGGGTGGTTCCCAGGAAGCTTGTCTTTGAAGCCGTTAGTTATGTTGTCTGCTTCTTTTCAGGATAACCAAAGGAAAAATTGAATCTCCCTTTGTTTAGCGAGAACTTATGAACCACTAGCATGGAGACGAGTAACATAGCACCATTTGAAAAAAGGTGGACTTACTGCTAGTGCAGGAAACCTGGTATTTTAGTCGCTTACCACCGGGTAAGCAATGTGTCTGTTCCAGAAAGAGAAAGCCAGGAAGGAGCTTAGAAAAATCTCTGTCCAACTGGACAGAGTCCGGAGCAACATGCTCTAGTTGACCCTGCTTTGAGCAAGGGTGTTGGGCTAGATGGTCCCCAGGCATCCCTTCCACAACTGTTCTGAGATTGTCTGAAAGAACAGAAACATATTTCACAACGTTTAAAGGTATCTAACAAAGTTAAATGACGGATAATTGGAGAGAGGATGGAAGAAGCACATGCAAGGGAAAAAAAAAAGGTACGTTTTAGGATCAGACTTAAAAATAGAGAAAGCAGGAGTGAGATGAAACTATTCAGGAAGACTCTTCTAGGCAGTAGGATTTGTAGAGACGGCTCTCTGTGAAAAATAACAGTAATACAACTACTCACTTTCACAGTCTATCTTTGTTAAAAGCCTGAAAATGGAGTTAGACCATATCGCTGTGGTTACGAATTTTCTCCATCTAAAGAAAATGAATGTCACAAATTGTATCAGGTCTAAAGCTGAGTTCCTGCCTCAGCCCTGCGCTACAGACTGTGCTGCTTTTGCCTCCAGGCATATCCTGGTTAGAGCGAGGTAGGGCCGCTGCATGCAGCGTGTGGGGGAATTTTCACCATCCTGTTCCAGTACCCAAAAAATCGCCGTGACTGGAACAACAAGTACCTGCAACATTGTTAGTTGGCATCAAATTAGAGGACTTTTTGTCCTCTATTTTTAAAAATCGAGGGAAGAGTTATTATAAGTAAACCCTTGCCTGCAGGCTTTCTTTTCCTATTTGTTTGTGCAATGTCAGGGAAATCCTTCATTATAAAGATGATTTTGCTTTCAGGAAGCTATAAAACATTTTAGTTTGCCAAAAGTTTTGCTTTGTAGAAAACAACACATCAGGGCTTAGTAAATTTATTTCTTTTATAAGCATTGTGCTGAAAGGAAAAACCAGCAAAAAATAAATAGAGCAAAGAGGGAAGCGATAGGAAGGAGGGAGATAAATCTGCGAGGACGTGTGGCCACTGGCTACTGAACGTTCTGCTGCCTCGTGCCCCGGTGCGTTTCTAAAGACTTGGTTTGTTCCATTGAAACTTTTTTTTCTCCTCCCCCTGCCACCTCCACCTGTGTCACCTCATCGTTAACACACCGGGAGGCGCATCTTCCCGTGCTTGAGTGCCTCTGGGTGGAATTGTCTGTGGTTTTGCTCTTTCTAAGGGAAGTTTGGTGGGAAGAAGCAGCCCGTTTGCATATGGTTTGGGAAGTTGCTTGTGACCGGTGTGCCTGATGGCATGCAGGAGGCAGGGCCTATTTTTGCATGGGTGTATTCAACCACCTGGTTCAAAAGTCTTTCACCGCATGGTGGATTTTATTTTTTTGTCTTGTATAGGATTTATTTTCTGTTTTATCACAGAAAGCTCATTTTCAGTCTCTAGTTAAGAATCACTTTCAAGCAACGCTCACTTTAGGTGCGAACAACTCTTGGAGATTAAATTGCCCTGCTTGGGACAAAACCAGTACAATGTAACTTAAGCTGCATATTAAGCACTTAATCTGTCTCTCTATAGCAATCAATATTTACAGTTATACAGGCAATGAATAGTTCCTGAGCAGTCCACAGACTGAAATATATTCACAGAGAACGTTTGACCAATTCTGGTTAGCAAATGAATTAACAAATAACTGCTTTCAAAATGGAGGATTAGGTTTGTTACTCGCATGTGCCCATGGAGTGGAATTGGCCAAAAACCTTTCCATCAGTCTGCCTTTGCTGTCATTCTCACAGAATCACAGTGGAAGAGTTCAGTATATCAGTGTTGGTTTCAGGAGATTTCCCCACTTCCAAATACGCAGGAGACAAAAAGTGGTAACATTTTAAAAATGCTTTAATTTCAGTCGTGTGATCCAGGAAGTTCTGTTTTGGCATTGCAAACAACATTTTGCAGTTGAAATTTTAATTAAGAAGGACTACAAAAAAGTTAAAAAGGTGAAATCAAACCTAAAATAATCAGAAGACAATACTTCTTTTTTCTTCTGTTTTTTTCTTTTCTTTTTCTTTGATTTGTCAGTTAATAAAAGCTTTTGAGATGTAGAGTGCCGGGCTCTTTGGCCACCTAAGAACTCAGATTCTTCTGGTGTAGGAAAACAGCCCTTGGAGGATGACATGCAGGAAGCAGTGAGCACACAGAAGGGAGGAAATGGGGGACGTCCAGCTTTTTATAAAGTGTGGCTGCATCGGCTGCTAGCTGGGAGAGGTCGTGATACTGAAGGGACCTTCCTCCCACGTGTTACAGATCTCTGAAAATTAGCTTTTCTCAAAATGTCCACCCTTAAGTACGCATTCGGGTTCGCATCATTCAGGCTAGGAGAATTCCACTATTTTCAGTGCTTTTAAGCCATCAGAAAATTTGGCCCCCAAAGGTATCCCCTCTGTCCAAGGAATTGAAGATCTGGGGTCCGAATCCGAGACGTGAATCCAGGCAGTCCCAAAACAAAACAGACAAGTGAACTCTCAGGTTTTGAACCCGCCTAGGAAACAGAAGGCACTAAAACGAACAAAAACCCCCTCAACCCATCCATGCTTATTAGTTTTCACAGGTAAAAAAATGGGATAAATAAGTTCCTTTTAAAAAACAACCAAACCCAGCCCAAAAGGCAGCAATTTGTAGCTGGCTGAGGTTACAGAAAATCTTCCCCACACCTCCAGCAGTGATTCTTTTGGTCCTGCTGAAGACATCTTAATTTTAAGGATGGAATAAACTGCTGTGATCTTATGCTGGGACTTATTAGGAACACAGACTGTGCAGGGCTTCTCTGTGTTAGAAATTCCTGCTTTATTTCTTTGTGATTTTATTGAGTCAACCATCTGAGTGAGCAAAGATTTTAATTCTGCCTACCGCAGCCTGGTTAAGATGCTGTTCAGTATCCATGCATGGAAAAAGATTTTCTCTCTATGATTTTTACAGTATTAGATGCAACATTTACACTGAAAGCTTTTCACTGACTCTCCAGAGAGAAGGCTGTCTTTAAAATGAAAACAAAAGTGACTGTGGTGTCACAGCCATAATGTGTATGTTCTTCTTTGATCCTAAATCAGAGCGTAATTTTTGTCACCCTTAAAGTATTCCTATTGATACAATGAAATATTAAAACGTTAATAGTTTTGCATGTATTGATATGTATCCCATTGCGTAGGCTAGATGAACTCTTTAAAAGGGGGGGGAAAAAAGGTGCAGGAGTTCAAAATACATTGAGTTAGGGCTGAGTGAGCCTGCGCGTAGATGCCTCCCCTCTTTTTTCACAAGTCCCTACACTTTTTATGGTTTGACACCCGGGAAGAAAACTAGACGGGGTCTGTCTGTGCGTACCCTGGTTTCTTTTCTATCTCGCTGCTGCTGGCTGCTGTAGGGAGCAGAACCGGCTGAACAAACCTTTGGACTGACCCAGGCCAGCAGTACGGGATGTGAAATAACCCTTTCATTGTTGTCATTCTTCAGTTATTTCCAGCGTGGCGTAATTTTTCAGCGTGAATGCCGTTTGGACAGAAGATGTTACATATGCAAGTGTTTGCATGGTTTGCTGGCTTGCAAGTCTGGACACAGAATATTTTGGGTTATTATATATGAATTATTCCCTTATCAGGGTTAATAATAAATTATATACAAATGACTCAGCAAAAATGTCTGTGGTTTTTGTTTGTTTTTTACAGTCCTTACATGGTGTTGCAGTTCCTACTGTTCCAGAACTACCGCTATTCTATACTCCTATCGATTTAGTAGACATCAGTGTAGAGGTGGCTGGACTGAAGTTTCCAAATCCTTTTGGCCTTGCCAGTGCAACCCCTACTACTAGTTCTTCAATGATTCGAAGAGCTTTTGAAGCTGGATGGGGCTTTGCTGTCACTAAAACATTCTCCCTGGATAAGGTAAGGAAATTTTTTAAGGTTTATTTAGCACGTAATCATTTCTTTGTATACTTGGAAAATCTGAATCTTTTGGGAATGGCTCTATTAAATGTAGCCAGCATAAAGGTAGCAGGGAAGGGTATGGTACATTGTGTAGGTCAACCAGCCTGGCGGGTTCCAACAGTGCCGTGTAACGGTGACACAGTTTCTGGTTTTGTTTGCTGTTACATTCTTCCCTTTTATTCCCCAACCTTTTAATATTAGGCAACTAGTAAGGGTAATAGTCCTTTTTGTTAAATATTGCAGTGAAAATGTTTTCCGTGAGGGATCAGAATGCAAAGGGAATGAGTAACAGCTTTATCAAGCAACTCACGAAAGGCGGCTTCTGTGCCAGGGACTGCCAAGATAAGCCATTGAAACCGAGTTGCAGTTGCACTGTGATAATGTGGGTGTAAGCTTGAGGCTGGGTGGGTAGTGGAAGAGGAAGATGGAGGCAACATAAAACAAGCCTATGAAGGGAAGAGTAGTTGTGCTGAAGGTTTGTAGCACAGTGACATAAACCTTCAGTAATGTGTAGTGGAAGAGGAAGGAGATAGAATTAAATCTTGAAGGCCGTGGCTCAGTGTGGCGCCTCAAATAAAGCATTTTGTGTAGATTTAAAGTGTGTAATGGCTTGTTTGACCTGAGAATTGCATTCAGGATGGGTTTCCTGTTACTACATTCAGAAAGGCAAAATGAGACAGAGCGAGAAGTGTAGACAGTGAAAGGAAACAACAGTTTTGATAAATGTATTGCGGAGAAAAGAAACGGGATTTGGGCTGGGCTGTAGATATAGTTTGACCTGTGGAGAGAGGAGGAGGATCAAAGGTAAATCCTGGGGTAAAGGCCTGAGTAACAGTGTGAATAACGGTAATGTGTTGTCAACCGGTGACAAACAGTAGCGTGGGCTGAAGTGAGCTTTTGAGATGAATTTGGAAACAAGGGGCTTTTGTTCTTGGTTCAGAGACGGGATGTAAAAGTGTACTGATGGATGGAGACCTTAGCAGGAGAGAACAGGTGGATTTGTTACTCTGCCACCTCTACATGGGCAAGGACCGTAAGTGAATTAACTATACAGGGTGGCCCTCTAATATGAGGAAGGTCTAAGGACAAAGCGCTGCATTACTACAGCATACTGTAAAATATGTCAGACTGGCTTCTGCTGTCACTTACACCTGAAGCAGCCCTAAGGAAGTAAGTGTTCCTCTGGATTGCAATGGAGATTCCAATCTACTTCACAGGGTTTCTTATAAAACACTTTTTAGGACATAAATGTCATTCAAGTATGCTTAAAACTGACTTATGTGGATAACATACCGTCAGCTGTAATTATTCAGTGCCTAGGCTAAAGGCAACTCATAGCAAGAACTGAGATTTATTTATTTATCAGTTTTATTGCTGGTATGCTCACAGTCCTGCCAGACTGCACGTTGATTACTGTGCATCTCAAGAGCTAAACAGACACTGGCTGGGTTCCAGCTCGGGTGGGAGTTCAGGAGGAAAGAGACATGCATGTTGTAGGACGTGATGTTGGTACTCCACGAAGCAGCAGGCTCTGAGTCATTTCTCAAATGGCGACTGCAACATGTTCCGCTGGATGCCGTGCTCCGGAGGTGTGACTCGGCTAGAGAGCTTTCAAGTGAGAGGATTGCTTAAAGCAAGTAGCTGAAGTCGTTGTATTTTTACATTTTTTTTTAATATTTGTTGCAATAAGATGCAAAATATTGCAGGTAGTATTTCTTTTAAAGAGAAAACGTTTGAAAAGTGCTTTGGATGAATTCTAGTCCAGTGATCATTATTTCTAGCTGGGCTTTCTTCCCAAGTTCAGTAGGAGGCAGTACTCTTTCTCTGGTGCCCGAACTTTTGAACTGTATATTGCTGCGTGCAGTAAGTCTGTGTCCCACCCAAGTACCACCCAGTTTTTCTACTGTTCTCTTCTTCCCAGTGGTGCGCTTCCCACAGGTGTTAAGCCTTACTATTTGTGGCACGATTTGAGATGCTTGGCTGCGAGGTGTTGCAGAAATAAAATTGCTTTTATTTATAACAGTAGCACGGTAATTAATGCTACAAAAATAAATATTTCAAATGGGTAGAAAAGCTCAATGAGGAGCAGCGGTTCTTATGTGAACAATGAGTACTGCACAAAGACTGCTCTTGTTGACTTAATGCTAGAACAAGGAGCTGGTAGAGAGTTTGGAATAATGTAGGTTGGCATAATGTGCTAAGTTTTTTATTTATTTTTTTTTAAAACTCAGCTTCTGATTATGTAGACATAAATCTTGTGCAGTGCTCAGCAGGGAGCAGAATGCTCTCTCAGGCTGCAGCACCTACAGAAGCAGAGACTTCAGACTGAGCCGTCCTGCCCAGCTAGGCACAGCTAACTGTGTAGCAGGACCAGGAACAAAGATTTCCTGATCTAAGCCTGCAGAGTCAGTGGGAGGAGGCAGAGCTGCTCCCCAGACAGCACAGCTCCCAAGAGCGGAACAGCTTCTGGGAGGAAGGGAGCTCGCTAGACACAGTTTTTGGCAGCTGAAGCTCCTCCGCTTCAGCCTTGATTGTATGCGATAGAAGCAGGATGCTGCGCTCATCGCTCTTGTCTCCTCATTTTATCTGTCCTGGTTAGGTTTAACGTGTGGGTTTCCTTCTTATTTGCAATAGTTAAAGGCCAAGCGTAAACTGCCTGGGTGGCGATGGGGAGCTTAGCAGCAGGAGAAATGCTCCCTTTTCCAGAGCCGATTACTGAATTCATCACTGCGTTCAGTCACTGATAGGGAAACCAGTGACGTCCCTGTTGGCCGTGGTGGTGTGGTTTAGCCCCGGTCTGCAACTGAGCCCCACCCAGCCGCTCGCTCACTGCACCCACCCCTGCGGGATGGGGGAGAATCGGAAGGGCCAAAGTAAGAAAACTCGTGGGTTGAGATAAGAACAGTTTAATAATTAAAATAAAAGAGCAATAATAATAGTAATAATAATAATGAAAAGGAAAATAATGAGCGAGTGAGATATGAAACCTTGGAAGAAGGGAAAGAGGGGAAAAAAAACCCAAACCCAAACCACAAGTGCTGTAACCGCTCCCCACCCAGCGTCTGATGCTGCTGGTCCCCGAGCCGCGATTGCTGCCCCCCCGCCCAACTCCCCCAGTCCATATACTGGGCATGACATCACATGATATGGAATATCGCTTTGGCCAGTTTGGATCAGCGATTTTGGCTGTGCCCCCTCCCCTCCCAGCTTCTTGTGCACCCAGCAGAGCACGGGAAGCTGGAGAAGTCCTTGACTAGTGTAAGCACTGCTTAGCAACAACTAAACCATCAGTGTGTTGTCAACATTATTTTCATACTAAGTCCAAAACGCAGCCCTGTACCAGCTACAGTGAAGAAAATTATCTATCCCAGCTAAAACCATGACACACGGGCATCCTTTGGCACGTCAGCAAAAGTGACTGATGCAGGCTAAATTTGAGTGACACGTGGCTAGTGAAAAGCATGTACAGCCTAACCCCAGATTTCCATGCATTCACAGCTGTGTGATGGAATAAGATTAGAGAGAAAAAGCAGGATAAATCTTGGAAGAAGGAGATCCAAGGACAGAGATAAGAAGGACTCAGGCTGGAGAGCTGTCATTCTCATAAGACAGAGGATTCATACGAACTTCTCCTTTTCCCCTCTTTCACTACATAGCACAGAAAACTCTTCTAAATGCTAGGCTAGGGATCCCTGCAGCCCGTGAGAGGCCATACTTTCTTGTAGAGCGGAACTGTTGGATAGCAATGCTGCAATGCTAGTCCCTGGACCATAATTTACTCCCCCGGTCTTCCCAACCCTCATCTGTCTTGGCCTCACCTTGAAAGCATCACACGTAGCCCCAGAGGGAGTTAGCACGGCACTGCTTTGTGGCGTGCTCGCTCCCTTTCCAAACACCCACATACTTTGCTGCATAATTGCCTTCATGACAACCTGTGCAGCGTTTTCTGTTTGTAGGGTGAGGATTTCGACTCTGAGTGATTCAGCAAAAGTTTGTTCTTGCATACTACTGTACTGTTGTTGAAGCATAAGAAAAGCTAACGTGAGAAATAGCTGAAATTCCTTCAGTGTTCATACCTTTAAGTATGAACTGCACTCTAAATATTTTAGAAGGTATTGGATATTATAGCGTAATGCAAATATTAATTATAGGGTACTGTACCTGCACGTGTCTGTAGGTATCTGTGAGGGGGATGGTGACTTGTAAGATTTTGTTTACCAGATTAAACATCTTTGCACAGCTCTTTTAGTATCAAGTAGATTTGGTTCCTTCCAGAAATGAGAATAACTGCTTCTAAAATGGACTATCACTAGGAAAGACAAATGGTGCAGAATAAAAATGCCCCTTCACACACCTGTTCCTACATTCACGTCTTCCTTTTTTCACTGCAGGATCAATAGCTCATTGCTCTGTTGGATCAAACAGTATTTCTGTCTTATTCAGATAACTCTGTGCCGCAGCGTATTATTTGTAAATTCTGTTGGCAAGCTGTTGATGGGAAATGGGGGAGCTGCGTATCACAGGGAAATGGGGGAGCCGCATGTCACAGAGTCCGCAAGAAATGAATACCAGTTATTACCTCTTTTGGAGCTTAGATGAACAGAAAACTACCCGCAGTACGAGAGATACTGCATTAATTAAACAAATAATTGTGAGTGGGAGTTTTTTTTAGTAGAAGTGTTAAACCAAGCTGGTTTTTTTACTTAGAATTCATTAGTGAGTATTGTGTAGTACACAAAAGTTGCATCAGAAAGTTTGTATAAGCATAGTATCAAAATAAGTCAGAGGTTATATGAAGTCTGCACATCTCTATGCCATATCCATTACGACAGTGAGAAGTTTATAGCAGGAATTTTGGTTTTATCAAGTGAATTCAGGCTTTGTTGTTCTCTCACTGCATTGTACGGGCTGTTTAGAAAGAGGAAAAAACCACTGGGATAGCAGAAATGTTTGCTTTGATTTTTAGATGCTTCCTTCACTTCTAAAATTTAATTCTGATTAATCAGATACATCTGCCTTTATTCTGTTGTGACATGCATTGATTGGTGATGCTGTCGCTTTCAATAATGTGAAAACAGTTGCCTTTATTATGAGAACCAGCAGAAATCAACATGCAGACTAACTGCATTTTTAATCTTTAATACTTTTTTCGTTATATATGGAGCAAGTTGCATGGATGATTTTAAAAACAAAGCTACAATTAAAACTAGATTAAATTTCTCCACCATAGTGGAGAAAACTTTCTAGTCATAATACATGTTTATACAATTCACTGATGTAGATTTTACAGTATCATTTCAGAGCCATTTCTAAATTAAAACCATTGCTGGTAGAGAATTAATTAATTTACCCAGGATGTATCGCATTCCTATGTGCTGTTATTCCAATATACATATTCAGGCTCCAACTGGTTCTCTCGCTGTACGTTTGCACTGTGTGCACCTCGCTTCATAATTGAAGGTGGTAAAAAATCATGGTACAATGACGCATTGTTTTCCATAACATTAGTATTTCACAGAAGTGAATCTGTATTACAAAATGTATATTTTTGTGTGATATTACAGCATAGTAATTTAGATTAAACTAGTTATAATTTATGGTGCCAAGCCAAAAAGCTATTTAAGATGCATTAAAATGCAGAACCATGACATTTGAAATTCTGATGTTCTTAATATGACAAAGGTTATTCTATGGAGTTTTGCTATAATATGAAATATTAATATTTCACAATACAGTTTTGATGAAGTACAATTTGCCTAGCTTGCATATGATAAAGAAATTAAATGCTTACCAAGGGAGTTCAGTGAGAATTAGAGCCCTGCCTGAACATCTGCTTGAAATGTTATTATCCTGTCCTACTGACAGCATCGCTCCCTCATTGTTTTTCAAGATTGACAGCTGAATATTGTACTGATTTCTGCAGCAAATATGTTTAGGTGAACTTTGTTTCATTTTTTAGGAATTTAGAACATGCTTTTGATTTCCATCCTATAATTTTTTTTTATACTCTTGACATTTGTAGATACCAGATTGAGGTCTAGTATGCTGTAGCAAAGATAGACCATTGACTTGCAACAAAATGCCAGTTGATATCTCAGTAAACAGGAATATTACTATTCTTTATTGTGTGGTCTGTATGAAAGCTGTATGGGCTTTCTTTGGGGAGACAAATGATCAGATTGTTAATGTCAAGTATAAAAAGGACTGTTTGCCTTTCTGCTAAATAACATCAGACAGCTTTTATTAACTCCATTTTTTGAACAGAAAAGTGGGCATTTTACAGGGTTCCTTAGCGTGCAAAGCTCTGTGGGTTGAATTATTTTTTGTTTTTACAAATGTTAAGATGATTATTATTGGCCTTAATATTCTTAGGAGTTCTTTACGTACCTTATTTTGTTCCATATTTCTGGAAGAATTCTAATGCGAAATACCAGCTTTATTGTTCCCCAGTTTTTACAATTTTAGATCCCTGCATAAAATTAGCAAAGTTTAACAGGGGCGGTGAAAGACTATTCTAGGGAAACGCGGTAGAATGTAATTATTATTTTTTAAAATGCTGCAGCTACGACACTGTATTTTACTCGAATATTTTTGTACAGAAAATGTGTTATTTGGCTACAAAAAAGGGAACAAGTCATTCTGTGAATCTGAGTAAGTGGCAGGAAAACGTATTTGCCTCCTTTTTGCTCAAGAAAAACTATTTCTCCAGTGTGTCCAACTTAAGGGCCAGATCTCGTCGCTGCTTAGTTTTACTCTACCCCTGACCCAGTATAGAGAAGCCTGGAGGCTTTTTTAAAATGCTAATAACTTCAATAGCGTCAAAATTGCTGTCTGAGGAACTGGAGAGGACCGCGTTTCACCGCTCTTTCTCCTCAGTCCATACACCTGGAGCTGCAGGGGCTTGGCACATCCACCCTGGAGGAGCTCCCATCTGGAGAGATGGAGCACGGCTTGGACACCACAGTGAAAGCAGAGAGGCCAAAGAGTCCAGGATCAAGAGCTTTAACCAAGTCATTACTGATAAGCCAAGTCCCTTCCTACCACAGCTGCAGTCTGCACCAAGTAGATGTACGCCTGTTGCAGGCGTGCTTCTTGACACCAGTGAATTTGCAAGTGAGGTAGTTTGGATCATTTTAATAATCTGTTTTTCCCCTTAGTAAGTCTGGCTATTTTGGCCAATTAATACTTTGAATGTTGAGGATAATGAACTGCATTTTTAAAGCGAGAGTTTAACAACTGCCTTTACAAAGTCTCTCTCTTTGTGATCGTATTTAGTACTTCAGAAATGAAAAACTTTTTAAAAGTTCATGATCAAAATTAAACCTTTGGCAAATGTTTAGTCCCAGTCTTCCTGTAGCATTAAATATCGCAGAAATGCTGCATTTCTTCTGCAGTGAGAGCCGCAGCACGGAGTCTGTCAAGGAGAAGTCCGTGATCTCAAGGCGTGGAGCACAACGTGACAACTTATCAGTAGAAGGCAAAGAGGGATCTGTCACGCAGGGGTGTTGGCACTGAGTCAGTAAACCTCATCCGTGCTAAAGGACAGGTTTTTACAAACAGAGGATCAGCGAGTTGCTTTCCATATTTTCTCTCTTCCTTCCGTTCATCCTTGTGGAGCGGAGTAAGCTTGGCTGTAACTTCTATGTCTCTATGTCTTGGGCTTCTTGAGCTCATTTCATAAGTTCCACAGAGTCTTTAAGCCGGCAATGATACACCTTCCTCAAAGCTGCACACGAAGCTGTCATCAAAGGTAAAACTAGGCATATGTGCAAAACTGGTTCTTGGTAGGCTACAGGTTCCTCAGTTATGTCGCTGTCTAAGGATTCGTATTCCGTTCATCTAGTTGGGTTTTTTTTTTTACACAGCATTTAGAGATTGTTTCTTTTTCATGTGTTTTTCTCCTGGAGCCAATGGTTTAAAACAGTAGAGCAACAGTGCGCTAACATATACAAAGTGTAAATTTGATCATTAACCTTCAGCTTGAATATTTTAGGCAGCTTATATGTAAAAGACTTGTAAACTAGTCTTTTAGGTAGTTTTTAATCTGAATACTGTTGCATATTTTAATGAAACTCATTGTGCACTTGGGGCAGCGTAACTGAGAAGCGGCCCCAGTGAAATTCAGAAGAGCGTAACGACTGCAGTACTGAGTATTTTGCTACATGAGCCTTTCTCTAAAAAACAGCTGCCAAAAGTAGGAGTGTTCATTCCTGCTCAGCATAATACGTGATGTACTGGAGGTGACCGGTACTTTAGATGGGATTTCTATTCATAGCGCAACTGTTAGCCAATCGGTCAAACAAAATGGATGCAAATTTTACAGTGGGCTAAAAACCTGAACGGTGCTTCCTTTTATGTTGAAGAAGCTGCTTTGCTCTTTACTACCTTTGCTTTATTTACTTCATTCATCTGAAAATATCTGCAAATATTTAACAAAAGAGAGACAAAGAGAGCACGCACGCGTGATTTTCCAAAACCGCTGAGAATCTGCAGCTCCTGATGGCTGTATCTGAAGTACTCAACGTTCTTGAATATCACATCCTGGATAAACAGGATTCTAAAAAGCAAATATGTAACATACTTGTGTAAAATATCATTCAGGTATCATTTTCTGTAGCTGTTTTGTGTGCCCTTGGAAGGTTGTTGGTAATCTTGGCAATACCTCAAATAATTTTGTGTCAGAAGGGAATTCAGCTAAAAAGGCGGTTTCAGTGTAAGCTAGAAAACGCCAAGTGTACTTCTGAAATTTAGAATTTTCACACTTAAGTTTCATTCTCAGTTCAGATTTGTTGCAGACTCTCTTTAGTATTTTGCTTTCTTCAAAACAACCGACTGCATATAACTTTCTGAAGTTGCACTAATGTATTTAATAATTTATTAGAAAAAGTGGTAGTATATTTTTCTTAAGAGTTATATTTAAAAACTGCCTATCCAAGACAATCACAGCATAAAGCCATATTTAACATTTTTGACTTTTTCTTAGTGTAAATGACATCACGAAGTTCCCTATTTTTATGGAATTGGCATGATGCACTTTACTAGATAACCACAGACTTTCAGGAAAGAAAATGGAAATATTTATTTTGCCATTATAGAATTCAGGAGTTTCCCTCCTGTCAAGTCATTGACCTTCCCTCCTCCCCGTTTGGCTAATTGCATGTGTCAGAGCGTGTTTTTTTTTCCTCACTTCCACATTTTAAGTGTAAGAAAATCTGGAATGCAATCCAGACTTCAGTAGGTCTACTGAGATAGTGAAGTGGAACAAAAGAAAAGTGGTCTTTACGCTTCAGTTGCTCTCGTTTAGAGTTCAGCATCTTTGCTGAGGTCTACACTCAGAATCCATACATGAAGTAGATAGCTGTGGTCACATGTTGGCTTCTGCAAGAATCTAGGTGATGCTTTGGGACCCTGCCTCTGCCCACAAACAGCATCAGGCTGCAAACGTATTGGGGAAGTCACGCTTCCAGCACCATGCCTTCTCCCCTGGCCACCGGCTTGTTGTTTCCTGCTTCAGCTGTGCACGTTAAATGGCAGCCCTGCTGTTGGATGAGCGTTATTCCCCATCTCCACCAAGAAAAACATAAGAGAGCTGGATCATCTCATGCAACAGCTATTGCCCTAAGATTCCCGGTTGGACAATGTTGCATCGTGTTTGCAGAAATGTGGTCCCAACTGACTCTACACGGGCACTCTTAATGTCAAGCGTGTATGTGGTGGTTTGTATAGCTTGTGTTAAAAAGCTTGCAGACATAAGCTGAAATGATATAACTAGCTCTAAACTGGCACGTGTTTCCACTCACGGGTTTACAGGGGTTTAGCTTAATCCTTTTTCAAGGGATTTTTAGTTAGACCAGTGTAGCTTTTATGTAAAGGCAACAATGCTTCTCCTAAATGCTCGAGTTATCTCAGGTCTTGAGTTCCCACTTGGAAAATGAAACTGGTAGGGCTGTGTTTAGCATCTGACTTGCCCGCACAAGAAGTTCAGAAAGAAAAGAGCTGATTTTTGAATCTCATGGTGATATAATTGCATTTATTCCTGATTGACGTTGTTTGCAAAGGCAGAACGAAGTCCCATATGTTTGAAAAAACTGATAGGTTCTTATGTTAAAATACCTATTACTAATGCAAACATGTATGTGAGTGTATTCTAAATAACATTTCTTATCGTAATTTGAGATTTATAATTATCTAAATATTTTACTATAATAGAGACTGTGGTTTTATGGGATCCTTTCCTTCAGTCAGAAGGTGTAGGATTTTGTGTATAAATCTTCTGGAGTTAATTGCAGCAGGAGACAAGTGCATCCATCC
Source organism: Sula dactylatra (assembly GCA_013389905.1). NCBI lineage: Eukaryota > Metazoa > Chordata > Aves > Suliformes > Sulidae > Sula > Sula dactylatra. The sequence goes on along the minus strand of WEKW01003697.1, from coordinate 251,062 downwards.
CATGAACTTTGAGATTATTACTTTAAGAACTATCCGAAATGCTCTTGTCACAGCCAATTGCAAAATCCAATTTTTGATCTACAGAAAAAGGAACACACATTTTTAATATTCCCTTAATATGCATATTCTGATAGTCTTTATTGTACGTTCTCACACCATGTATTATAAGGGCGTACAACTTTAGATTTGCGTGGAGGATTTCTTACTACTTCAAGAAGTTATTTCTACTGAATTACACTAATGTCGTTGAATTATTATCAAGTATTGTCTTTTTATACTCTAAAGCTTATCTACTTTGACTTTCCTGGTGCATTTTGGACTATGAAAGAGTTAATTACAATGCTAGCTGTAGGTTTCAAAAGCAGCTAGCTATCAGCACCTTTTCAATGTTCTCGGCCATATACTTAAACCTACAATATGTAGGTAAGTTAGAAATTATTTTTTTTTCCTTAACTTCTGCTTTCCTGACTTCTCTGGTAATTCGGTGGAATAGAAGAGTTTAAAAAAAAGATCCTAAAACATATTACAAATGAAAAAGAGGAAAGGTAATGTTACAGCTGGATGTTTGTTTGTTAGCAGCTGACCTTCTATTGCTAGAGAAAAGAAAGTCTTGGCTAGAAGACAGTTCAATAAATGAACAGGCTATATATTGATTTTTCTCCCTCTTCCCTTGTTATGTAATATGATTTCCCTTCCCTTGCAAGGGTTGCTGTCGTACGGGATAGGGCTGGGATCACGGTCGTGGAAGCGTATGGGAACGTGTAGACTAAGGAAGGCTGTCACAGCAGTCAATAAGATCTGAGAGGTGTTGACTAATTGCCTGCTAATTACACAGTAAATTGTCTAATTAAGCTGATGGTTAATTAGGGTACGCTCGCACAGCAGTCTTGTGGAATTTTTGTCTGATGTCTGGGAAGCAGCTTGTGTAATTGGCAAACTGGTAAGGACTGGCAGAGAACACGACTGGGAAGCACGCTGCCAGTAGATGACAGAGTAAGGATGCGTTTGCACAAAGGTTGTCATGTGAACACCGAGGGGTTTGTTAGCCTTCTCCAGCTACGTGGCAGCGGGCGCGACGAGACGTTTAGCTGAAAGCTACTGGAAGCTGTAAATAAAATAAGGTTTAAGCCCGTGATATTAAGAAAGCAGTGACATTTCCTCTTCTCATGTTTTAGTCAGAACATGGACTTTAGATAATTAAAATTCTTGCTAACAAACACCAAGTATCGAAATTCTCATCTAAAAAACTTCACCAGCCTGTGCAATTTGACCATGGCAGTAATTATTGTATCGCGATCTGTTTAGCAGAGTCGCAAAATGATACTGTTTCCCAGGATACTCTATTTGTACGTTGATGGTGAAGAAGTATAGCCATTAATAAGGATGCTCGCCAGCCATCATAACCATCTTATATGGTATTCTGAATCCTCATTAGGCATTGTGTCCATCCCTAGGTGTGACAGAGTATGAACAGGTCATAACGATGCTCTGAATTAAATGTGTATGCCCTGTGCATAACTCTAATATGATTAATGAAAGTATCTAGAGTCCAGATGCTGATGCAAAGCTGATGGAAACTGTTGGGAGCATTAGACAGTGAGAACCTGGGCAGCACAGGAGCACAGACACCAATTCAGCAAAGCATCGGTTCGCTGTGATTCAAATTCATAGTTCAGTACAATGACATGGTACGTGCGCTTTCGTGAAGTTAATTACAAAAGTAAGCTTCCCACAGAATGAGCCTAGCACAGTATAGGATTGGGTCTTCACGTGATGCCGCGATTTCATTTTGAGCCATGTATCAGCAAAATCTAAGGCAAAAGTAGCGCTTTTGTATACCGAGAGCTAAACCAAAGACGGTTTGTGTGATTGTATTTATTTATTAGGAATGTTTTGATGTCACTTGAGCAAAGTGACGTTTAATATCCACTTTCACTCTTGGAAATCATATATTGTTTCAGAGGTCCCCATCTTTTTACGTTTTAGCATTTGCAGTATGTGGTTTGGGCACAGTGTCTTCCTGGAACAAAAAAGAAAACAGAGTGAATTCCAGATCTGGATTGCTGCTGAAACTATTGATTTTATTTTAGTTTTTTCTTTTTAATTTAAACCACAAATACGTTTCTTCTCCTCTAGAAATATTTTTTTAAAATCAAAACTTGAGGGAGGAGATTATACTTCCTTTGAATTAATGAAGCCATTTTTATCCTGTGATCTTGCTGCTTCTACCTCCCTGCACCTGCACAGTTAAAAATGCCTTTTTGTAGCACCCTCTACATTGTGAATTTTTGTTTATGATTTTTCCTTCACAAATAATTGAGCAAAATCATGGTACGCCAAGAGCATTCTCACTGTGCCAGTGATCAGACACGGGACTCCGAACACTAACAGGCTGATCTAGAAGGCCTTAAACCTTCTCTGAGGGGATTATAACGATACTTGCAATGTTGCTCCTCTGCATATATTTGCACAGAATAAAATGCTATGATTCCCCTGCATCAGATTCTGTGAATTGTTGCATAAAATTAAAAAGGTGTAATTTGTTGATTCGAGTCAAAACCGTACCTTTTCCCACATCCATCTGCACATCTGCAAAACCAAACCTCTTCAATTCATTTTTCCTTACTGTTTTTTAAGGATTATTCCTCAAAAACATTGGAGAAACTATTCTTTTTGTCTCCGACAGCACTTTCAGGAGCAAAGCTCACTTCACCAGCCAACTGCAGGAACTGAAAGCACACGGTGCGACCATCACACTTGCTTTCATTTTCTATCATGGGGCAGCAAATGGATATGTTGCTAATGCATTTTATTCTCTGAAGACAGAGAAAGGAGTTCAGAGGATAATTGTTACCTTATTACGTCCTTCAAAAGGAATTTCTGGCACATGCTATTATGATTTATGGTTTAATAAATCACATAAACATAGAAAAGGATGTTTCTGGTAATTCACATGATATAGTAAACATATGTACGTGAAGCCCTATTGCAACAACAAAATCTGTGATAACAAAAAATTGTGTGGCAATAATGCTGCTGTTACGCAGCATCAATTACCAACTTTTTTGAGAAATCACTGGTTTTTAAAATGTATTTTCGTATGCAGTTGTAGCTGTACCTCATCATATATCTGCACTTTATTGTGGACTCGATCAGAAATGGAACCATTTCCCAGATGTCCCTAACGCATTCTTTCCCAAAGCGTCTTCATTGTCTGTTTTCAAACCTCATGCTTCAGCAATGAAGCCAGAGGAGCCTGTTGTCGGCACGTTGTCGGTGTTATGTTCGGGTTTATTGCCTGCGATGGTTCTCTCCCTGTGCAGTTCAGGAGGGTTCCTGTTTGCCACCCTTTTATTTAATGTGTATATCAAGCCGTAGAGAAGGTTTAGTAAAGTGACATTGATTGAAGTGTTTTCAATATGTCGAAACTCAGCTTTATAACTCTCGGCTGATTTAGCTTGAGCAGTTGATTGCATTATTCAGTGTTTGTGGGAGACTGGGGCATGGTTGAGAGCATGCTGAGCAAAAGTCAATCCAGACAAGATAGGAGTAATGCTGGGATCGTTAGAGGAAATATCCAGAGGCTACGGCAAGAGAATTATCAGTCCTTCCGGCTGAAGGATGTAGTTCCATTCCAGGCTGTAGCTGCAGCAGCAGATAAGAGCCAGGAGCCTACACCCCTTTTTATTTTCTGAATGCCGGCCTTGCGCAGAGTATCCGTGCTTTATATTTCAAGATTAACGTACTGCCAATGCTTGCTATATGGGACTGCGTCTTAAATCTGTCCAAATATTGTCAGCGGTGACAAACTTCACGGCTTGAACACCGCGAGGTGCCTCATTGGGGAATTAAAAATGCGCTCAGCCCGTACGGGCTGTTTTGGGAACTCTGGGATGGAGGGGAGGGAGATGCTGGCAGTTCATCTGAACGCTCTTCTTGCATATGCTTGGAGCTCTTGTCCCGGGATGATCTGTAACAGCCTGAGTCTCTCAACTCCAGCACGAACTTGAAGAGCTTGTTTTTCCTCCTTAACTTTGCAAGAATTGAGGGAAAGGGTGAATATTGGGTTCCTAGCTGCTACTGGTTTGTTTATTATTCTGTTTAAGCTCATGTTGCTGCCGGTAGCTGTGTTCTCGGAAGGTCAGTTGATTGCTGCTATTCTGTAGGAGGTATGTTTTAAAGACTGCCAGGAGTACCTGGAATAGGTGGGTTCACGTGAAAGCATTGCGGATCTCAAACACATAAGTAAACAAAATCTTATTTCCCTGTATTCTGGGTATATTTAAACTCAGATAAATTTCTCTGCTTACATTTATGGACTTTTTCATTTGATAGCCAGAGAAGTTTTGTGCCTCTAGGGAGAGCAGAATATTGGAGTCCATGTCCAGATTTTTGGAGTATGCATTTTTGAGTGTCACTTTTTTTTTTTAATGGCTATGCTTCTGCCATTTCTTATTCCAGGCTAAAAATCTGCATTTATCTTGAGCTAAAATTGTACAAATCTATCAGCTGGAAAATTCATAAGGGAATATTATGGGTTTTTTCTAGAAACAGAAAGTTTAACCTGGAAATGCAAATTTAATCTTCATTTTACAGTCAAACTGTATGCATCCAAATACATAGGTTTTTTTTACTTGAGCAACTTTATGCTCATAATACCATTTGCATTTTCTTTTCCATTCTAACCCTATGGTTGGAGAAGGCTCTAAAAGTATATGAAAGAGAGAGTAAGAATATATTTGAGAGTGACGTATTGAAACTATAAATCAAAGAACATCAATCTTACAACTTGGCTCTTATGCCCCTCTCTTCACTACTGAAAGTGATGCTTTGCTGCCGTAACAAAAATTGTTCCTAGCGTGTGTTGGGAGTTGCATACGTGTAGATACATAAGCTCTGTCTTGTGAGGTATGTTTCATTGCTTTTGGGGTGGATTTTTGCTTCTTGCATTCCTCCCTCAGCGTAATTTAAAAAATTAGAGCCAGAGAGTGCAAGGATTTAGTGAGGTTTAAATTACCAAAAGATAACAGTTTCTGCACAAAGAGACTGACAGATTTCAAGCTCTGCTAAGAATCTGTCTGACGGTCGAATTCATGCAGAGGAGAGACTTGCTTCTGTGTCAGACATCCTCCATGTGTAGCTTGCTTCAATTACATCCAAGGGTTCACATTCCCACCATGCCTCTTCCTTATGTGTTTTCCTTATCTTTCAAGAAGTCTTTTGTCAGCCAGCCATTTCTGCTCCTAAACGAGCATTTATCACGGGCAGTGGACCATCCATACCTGCTTGTTTTTTGCAGGACGCGGCGGATTGCTTCCCGTTTCTGATGTAGATGTTGGAACACAACATCGCCTGTATTCGTCCTTTTCGATCTATAAAACAAGAGTTCACAGTGTGCTAGCTGGTAGTCAAAAGCACAACGTTAGTGCCTGTTTCGAAATAATGCAACTTAATAGCATAATTGAGGATGTCGTATTTGCATTCAGCATGCATGTTTACAGTGAAGTGTCTTGATATAGCTAAGCTCTCACGGACAGAAACATTAAGAGCAACAAAGAAAAACATTTTTTTTTTGAAGTCATGGAAATGAGAGTTGTTTATTTTAAGGGATCTTATGTAAACGTAACTGGGGGAGGGAAAGCAAACCAGCATTTCTAGCCAATCCGTGCCTGCACACATGTATCTCTTCTGGCTGGAGCTTTCCCCTTTGGTGCCATTAGCATTTTCATTTCAAAAAACGACAGTCTGCAGTGGAAGCAGTAAAAATGTTCAACCTGTGGTTTAAATTATTGATTTTTTTGAATATTGAAGCTGTATTTCAAATGGGTTTTGTTCGAGTTACTTCTGGGTAGAAGGTTCCAGAGGTAATTTGATATCTAAAAGCCTATGTATTTCAAAGCCATTTCAGTCTTTTGAGTTCCTTCAGCTGATCAGCTGATTGGGTAAAATACCTTATTGTCTTCTGAATTGCAGGCAATAGATAAACTGCAGCTCAAGGTTAGCACGTAGACTAGCACACAATGCTCTTGGTGATTTATTATGTGTACTCAGTGTCCAATCAACTGACAAAAATAGCTCATTTATTTTTAATGCAGTAACTTATCTTCACTTAAAAAGAAAAAAATCTTTTGAGATGCTGGTATTCACAATTTAGATGGGGGAACTCTGTTATCTGTATCACTAGGTAATGATGTGTAATTAAAATTCTGTGAGTTCATGGTATGGAATCCAGTACGTGTAAATAAAAAGTAGATGCACATATTTTCACAAACAAATAGTGTGATATCACTACAGAACAGAATGGCTGCAGTGAGAGAGAAGTCGCTTTTAAAGAACTGCAGTACAAGCAGCACCCGTGTTTATGTATGAATACTTTCACAAAGGGCCAGGTTGTTGATGGTTGTACACCTACAATGTGTAGGAAGTTTGCCATTCTCAGCATCCTTCTACCCACAGAGAAAAAAAAAAATAATAAAAAAATAAAAATGGTATTGCTTTAATAAGGCTCCGATCTGGCAATGAAGCCGTACTGGAATTCATGGGAACTGTGAAAATGAAATTAATTACAGGAATGGGCCCAGTTAAGAAGTGTTATTATCACTGGTGACACTAAATATCATAGAATAATGGGATGATTCAGATTTAAAACAGACAAGTTTTTTCCCTTAAGGAGGCTGTGGGTTAAAGAGTACCGAAATACGAGAATGTTTCACTAACGTATGAATTATGCAAATTCAAAATTATGCAACTTATTTTGCAAATATGCATATATAGTGCATATATGTTTATATAAAATTCAAATATATGAAGATAAGTCATGAAAAGATGTGTGGCATAAAGAGCTTATATAATGCCCGATTGGTTTCCCTCCTACAATAACTCTACTTTCTGTGATTGTAGTTTAAGAATTTGTCAAAAAGTTTGTTGGTATTCTTGGGATGCTGCACTTCAGTGTTTTGCATTGTAGTTTACAAAATACTGTTTAAATACCATGAGAGCTGAAGTTTCTGCTGTATCACTGTGTGCAGAAAATAGTCCTATCCTTCCTGTTCTAGATGTGCAGCCTGTACTGGCTGCAGAAACCAATGTTAGCTAGGGGAAGGTTGTCTTAAGATAAGCAGAGATGTAAAAAACCAGGTTCCTACTGCCTCCAAAAGCAGAAACGTGCAATCCATACCTGCCTATATACTTTCTTGTTTTGCACGTTAAGATAAGTGAGCATTGGCTATGCTGTATAGATTAATCTCCATACCTGGGGATACATCTTTGGGCTGAGCAGAGAGTATCGGTAACGTATGGCTGCAGGGAGGAATGCTGGATCTGTCTGCTGTGGAGATCTCCTTGGTCCTTGGGATGCAAACTTGGCTTCGTTGCTCTTGGTGTGGGACCGCTCGTGGGACCTGGCGTGTGTCGGCACCAGGTGTATCCTGTTCCTCAGTGAGGTCTTGCAGTGAGCTGTGCTTTAAACTCCTCAGTTCTGTGGTAGGAAGGAGGATGGGAAGACATTCCCCATGTCCTATTTATCACTAATATGATTCTCCCTAATCAAGGATTTCTTGTGGGGCGACAAAACGTATTTCTCCTTATAGAACTTTGTGAGACTTTTTACATTTAGCATCAGAAGGCTTTTGAATCCTTGTCCCAGTTTTAAATCAATATTCTATTGGAATAAACGAAGAGCCTGCAGGTCAGGCTGCCCTCTCCAGCTGAGGACAGATTTACTGTTAGTATTCCAGTTTTGAGCATGCATAAGCCTTTTGTAGCACATCTCTGCTGGCTCTGCCATTAATAGTGCCAGAGATCCAGCCACAGCCGTCGTATACTTTCGTACACCCCTGTGGCAGTAGTAGCGGGAACATTTACCACAGATTCCCCAAATGAAACCCTAACTCAACTGTAGTCTCTAACAACCACCTTCTTATTGATTTCAGGGGGAACAGACTTCATGTCTACCCAATCTATGTGTGCCTGCTAGATCCTCTGATGAGCATATTTACTTAACTGACAGACCTGAGCAATGACTCCAAAGAGTGCCGGGGTTTGGGACCTATTATACATTTAATGAGAAAGAACATGGCCAGCTCAGAATAACTTTTTTTCTCAGTGGTAAACAGGAGAATAGTCTTGCTAGGAATTTCCATGTATCATGGCTACTTTCAGTTCTTACAAGAATATTTTAATGAACTTCGCCTTTTTTGCTTTATTAAATTTGTGATTTATGTCCCACAGGGCTGATTTTTAAAAGCCAATAGAATGCGTCGTTTTTCCTGGGCATTTGAAAGAATTAATAGGCAATGATTAACCTACTGCTATGAAAACTTCAGGTGAACCTGGAATAAAACCAGGCTTGAGATGGGGACCTCTGTGTCTGCCACAAGGGGATGGGAATTAGAGCCCGTCCTTTGGCATAAAAAGTCTATGTACACTTCAGCACTTCTCTACATGGATTCTTGTCTGTCAGAGAAGTTAAAACATGTGCAAACACTGAATGTTTATTTATTAAGAGCTCAGTCTGGAAAACTAGAATCAGCCCAGCAGGCTGGAAATCTCCGCTTTGAGGGTCTCGAGAGGAAAAAGTAATCTCTCTCTAGATTATGGAGCATATGTGTGGTGCCTCTTGTGATGAACACACAGTGCTCTCAGAGCCTGATGGCAGATCCAGATGTGCTGGCTCTGCCCTTCCTTAGCGCAGCCCACCCAGGATCTGCATTCCCAGACACCCTCCCTGGGATGTATACGTGGTGCCTGCCCCAAGTTCAGTCTCGGCTTTCTTAGCAGAGCTGTACTGCACCCTCATCAATCTAGCACGACGTGCTAGCAGAGTTCATTCCGTGATTCAGGGGGTCAGGAAAAACCTGCTAGCCATGACAAAAATGGTAACTAAGTCAGGATGGTAGTTTAATTTGGAGTGGAAGATTTGAGATTCTGTGAATCAGGATGAAAGAATGTGAATTCATACTGAGATGTGATTCAGAAGTTGATTCATAGGAAAGTAATTTCAAAAGAGTTCTGTCGATTATTTGGCTTTCTTTATTTAGTTTCAATCTATTCTGATACTCTTTCAGCTACTTTTACATCTACGAAAATAAAATCTAGCAGTTTGCGTGCAATACTTTTATGCGTGTCCCCGTTCTGGTAGCCAATACAAAGAGGAAAAGACTAGTTTTATTTCATTGATTTTTAAAGTAGATGAGGCCTCTAGCGAAAATCAAAATCTATTTTAAAGATCCTGTCTAAAATTTAGTGCTAAGTTAAAATTGGTTGAATCTCTTACAAGATGTTCAAGTGCTGCGTTAAAATTCATAGGGGCTGATATTTTCATGGTTTGTTTTTTCCCCACATTTAAGTTCTCCAGACCTCTGTATAATCAGGCTCTGAGAATGGTAGGTGGCTCAGCCTTGCAATCCCTGCTCATGCAAAAGACCCTTTGGCTTCAATAAGACTTCGGCATCGGAAAAGATAAAAGGAGTATGTTCACAGCAAAGTTAACATTTAAGAGCTCAGGTTATCAAAGTAGGAGCGTTACGGATAGATTATCTTTGGAATGTAAAACAAGATATTCCCCTAGATACTGAAACCCTTCCACCTTCCCTGTACCCCTTTATCTGTGACTTGAAATTGTTTAGTGCCACCTGGAGAACTGATACTTTGAAAACTATAGAATTGAATCTATTTAAATATCTTCCCAAATAGAATTGGTATAATTTCCTTGAATTTCTCACCACAATGCTGATCAATGTTTCTAGTATTTAAGCATTCTTAATCCTATAGGAAAAAGAAAATGCTGCAGGTAGGTACAAAACATACCTCAATATTTGCAGTTCATCCCCAGCAGAAAATTTAAATACATGCTTCAAGGGAGTCATGCGATTCTCCTCCTAATTACTTAATCCAGCAATACAAATATTTTGGATTATACATAAATTTAAATATAACTTTGGTGTTCTGTAAATCCCAGATGTTGATTCTTTGTGCAAGAATTTTAACAACTCTTCAGATAGGTTTATAGTTAAAAGATTTTTCGTCTTGATTATTGAAGAAATCATATTTTTCTCCCCTTAAAGGGAAGCATCTATTCTCCCCTCCTCCTAGGAGGATATAATAGTCTTGCTTTACTTACCGCAATCTGGAGGAAAATATTTTAGTGATGGCTCACAATTTACTAACGGAGTTTTACAAAACCGCATCTAGGAACGGCTAGAAATACATTGATTATATGGCTTCCCTATGAGAAAACAGTAATTAAAATTATATCACAGATTCTATCAGGACATGTTAATATTTAATTAGGCAATAAGTGAGCTTGGTACAGGTGTCCGGAGCTGTTGACAAGAGCTTTGTTAATCCATGTAGTATTGTCTCATAAATAAATAGTTACCTCCTTGCTTTTTTCAAGGGTGAAGTTACATGCTTAATTAGCAGACGTTAGAACTCCTCTGCTGGAGTTTTTGCTTGTTTAGTTTCTCTGTCTATACATTGAGTGCAAAATCCTAGATGTCGTGGGCTTTAAAGAACCCGTTTTTCTCATTGTTTGCTGTTTCTGTCAGGATTTTGTTAGAGTTATTGAGACTACCTGCAGTTCTCTCCCATTTTGTGTCTAGAGGAGCTCATTCTGTGGCATTGTGCGTCTTGGCTTTTAGTTCATCCCTTTAGGAACCTGCCGCTACTGATGTTGCCCCACTGCCTTCTTACAGTGTTTTGTTTAGCAATTAGGGAACAGTATTTGAGAAGAAAAAGACAGAGTTGTCTCCAATGATGATGTTTGAAAAACTATGTTAATTTGGCCTCCTCTTAAAGTACGAGAAGAGAACCCATTTGTATTCTCCTTGTAAGCGTAACTCCTTTAGTGACTCTCCCAAACTAGCTGCTGCAAATGTGTCATGTAGTTCTTNTTTTTTTTTTTTTTTTTTTTTATTGACTCTTATCTGTGTTGGTTCCTGCGTGGTTTTCTTAGACTCATACTTTTCAAACTGCCTTTTCCTTCCCATTTCACAGGACTGTTCAATAGTACTTGTCTAGAATGAAGCCTTAAGAATTGCTGCTCCTTTATTTGGTTCGCTAAGCACATTTCACAACAAGTTTTGCTCACTGATTTGATGATGATATTCCCTGACAGCTGAAAATGGACTAATATTTTTAGATGTCTGTAAAAGAATTAATCTCTTAAGGCAAGCTATGTTGTTATGATCTAAATCCACTGGAGTCCCAAGGGTAAGCATTATAAACTGGACTAGTATATTTTAATTATTATGCATTGATTTTCCACCTTTGTGAATGTACACAGGTCCTTAGAAGCCATGCCACAGAAATTTCACTTTAGGATATAGATCAAAAGGTGCAATCCATGCAGATATTTTATTTATCCATACACTCCTATTTTATTCCATTCCGTAACCCTCAGATCATTAGCATTGCAGCATTTTCCTTGCAGCGGAGTAATAGAATCCAGTCTCATCATGTTGATCACTTGTGAGCATCTGCTCTGGGTTATTATCCAGTAACGCCTTGTCAATATTTTAGAGAACAGTGAGTTACAGATACAGAGTTGAGGTTTTTTGATGAAGCTCATCAGGTACTTCACCCAAGCTACACAAATAACGCTTTGTTGACACAAAGATATAACCTGTAGGAGATTAAAACTGAGTTTTTACTCAGTTTCAAGACATTCTATCCTAGTACCTCAGGAATTATCTGTGCTGTTGTGATACAGCATTTTGCTTTATCGTAGATAGTCTCAAGCATCTCACCTCATATAGTCTGAAGCAGTGATTTCTGAAAGATCTGGTTTCTTAGTAGATCCCAGCACAGTCCATATAGTACCATGAATAGCTTCAGGTGTATTTCTGGAGCTGAGGTTACTTAGAGTTCTAAGGACAGTGCCCTTTTTTTTGGTATTTTGAATTCTGTGCTTCAGTTAAAACGGCAGGGTTGACCATCCACTACGGACTTCATCAGTGACTGCTGTTCATGGGGTTGTCTCCTGGGAGGTGCAGAGCACAGTCCAGGAAAAAAACACTACCCTGTGAAAGATC